>PVKP010022072.1:0-12482 GCA_004027715.1 Plecturocebus donacophilus | reverse complement strand
AACATTGTGTTTTGTTCACTGATGCTGCTGGTAATCTGATTGTAAAAACAAATCAACATTTAGATATTCCAAAGTTTCTCCAAACCTATATAAAACACCATTTAGTTTCACTTTTATAGTCATTAGTGTTTTAAATGTAAAGTTACTTAAAATGATGATAATAAAGTCATTTTCAAATAAATTTATAGCAAACGGTATTATTTATTATAAATTAGTGATGGTAATCAATTTACCAAGCTTTCAGATGTACATATGCCAAACTTTTCTAATTAACATTTCAAAACATTCAAATTTGGTAGAATTTTGCAACAAGTTATAATAATTTATGAAAAGCACAACTGGTAATCAGCCACTGTCTTGAGAAACAAAGAGAGAAACTCAGAGCTAAGTTTAGAGTACTTTGCAGTTAGTTTTATTAATTCCATTTGCCCAAATAAGGTACATTTCCCTTTTCTTTCTAGAATGTTTTAGTGTTCAAGCTGCTATAACAAAATACTATACAGTCGGTGGCTTAAACAACAGAAATGTATTTCTTACAGTTAGAGAGGCCAAGAAGTCCAAGATGAAAGTGCCAGAGGAGTAGGTTTTATTCTGAGACCTCTTCTCTTGGCTTGTGGGCGGGCACTGGTATCTCACAGCTCGAGAGAGTGTAGAAGAGACTGAAGCATCAGGTGGTTTGGAGGCCATTAAGTATTCTCTGCCTTCCATTTAAGGGAGCATAATTGAAAGAGGGCCCAGCTGATATACTAGGAAATCCATGGATATGTTTGATTAGAGGCCATGCCTCCCACCAGGCGCTCATAGCCAATAATTAAATGTAACAGGGAGTCGAGGCACGGCCTAATTTTAGGAAATGTAAGATTCCAATAATGAGTGGCTTTGGCTCAAGTGCTCCTCATTAGCTTTGCTGAAACAATCTTAGAGTGGCACAACTTTTCCTACTCAACTTTCCTTGCTTTTTTCTCTTCTTCATGGGAATTGGACCTACATTTTGTCTGCCTGTGACCTACCCCCGGGATAGGTCACATACTGCAAAGGGTACAGTGTAGTTATGACATTCTAAGTGATAATTTTGGTGATTTTTTTTTCCTTATTGCAAGAACAATAAAGTTGCTGTTGAAATGGAATTCAGCGGACTGTATATGCTGATTTGTTAGGAAGATAAAGTAAAAGTAGATCTAATCTCCCGACCCCTTCGAACTCCCTTCTGGTGATTTTTCCTCCCAGATATTTTGTCCAAGAAATTGCTTATACATCTAATTCTCAATTTGGCATCTGCCTCTCAGGTGACAAGCACAGGTGGAAAGATAGAAATCAATTAAATAATTTTTAATAAGATTCTATGATCTTCGTGGATATTAATAATTTGGATAGTAAATTGCCTACTTAGAGATATTCTCCAATATAATAAAGGCTGAATCTCCAGGAAATATCAGGTTGCTATTTGATATATTCAAACCAGAGTGCAGTATGAGGAACAGGTGTGTTTAGGGCCTGGTCACTCAGGGAAGTTTATGAAAGCAGGAGTTCTGTTCTTACTGTACACTGAAGTCCAGAGACTAAGCCAAAAGACAAGAAACAAATGAGAGTGAATCTGTCTAAGGTGGCAGTAAGAGGCATGGCTTTTTCGTTTTTGAAAAATTCAAACTGAGGGTTTTCCCTTCCCATTTTTATGTTCTTGGCATAGTATGTTGCTTTTAAATGAAATATATGCTTTAAAATATGCTTTTAAATTGGTATGCTGCTTAATCAAACCATTAGCCAATACCGACTACACCTCTATATGTACCAAACATTTTTACAAAATGCTAACTACAACTTCCTAGGGTAGAAATTATGTTTATTACTCTCATTTAGATGAGAAAATGGAAGTTAACAAAGCTTAAGTAGTTTCCCAAGTACCCATAGCTGGTAAAGGGTGGAGCTGGAATCTGAAATTAGACAGTATCAGTCCAGAGGTTTTACTCTTAACTTGGTAACACTGCCTGTTAGAAGGCATACTTTCTAAGATAAAATTTGAAAGTCAAAACAAATTAGAATTTTCAGCTATCACTGTTTAATTCATTATAGTCACATTGAGTATAAATCATCCAAGAGACTCATTATTTTTTAGAGCTTTTTATAGCACCTGTAGTCTTGTTGGTCCCTAGAGATACTGAAGGGACACTATTCTGAGGACAAATGTTCACTTGGCATAGGTCACTCAGTCTTAAAATCAGTAAGGACCTGACCTGAATATACATCTTTTAACTTGAATATATGCTATTAGCATATTAGGCTAACTTATGTGACCTTCAGCAGGTTTTTCATTTGTCCAAAGTCATTCTTTTTAAAATAATGTGGTCCAAAGTCATTCCTTTAAAAACAATACCCAAATGAACCAGAATGAGGAGAAAGCAAAGCTACATGTTTGTAAAAATATTGGACTAAAAAAACAGAAATAACATCAAAATAGTCTCTCAACTAATATAAAACTTTGTTTAGTTCAAACTATTAAAAAAAAAAAAGAATATTTTACTCCTACCTTTATGCCTGGTTGAAAATATGCCTGTATTAAAAACAAAACAAAATAAAAACAATACTTTGTGTGTGTGTATGTGTGTGAGTTTACAGAATTCTAAATTAAAAAGTAAAATAAATGCATAAGAAATGATAGAAACATTTTGGCATTAGCTAAAATGTATCCAGACATTTAAAATGTATACACTTTCCTTGGGGGAAAATTTTAGTATGAAAGTTCATTGCCTTAAATTCCTAGAAATTTATTTTTAATGTATTTCATACTCCTATTAATTTTTGCTTTATCAAGCTGTGGAAATGTCTACATTTCATAATAGCAAAGTACCACTCTCCTAGAAACCAGAGGTGAAATGTAATTCTTACCACGTCTCTCTCCTCTCTTGGTCTTCATTTTCACTCCACACTTGTAGTATTGGTTCCCAGGCATACCAGGTCTGAAATAGTGATTCAGGGCAACATTCTGCTTAGAATATGCATCCCCCAGGATAGGTCACATACTGCAAAGGGTACATTGTAGTTGTGACATTCTAAGTGATCATTTGGGTGATTTTCTTCTTTCCTTATTGCAAGAATGATAAAGCTTCTGTTGAAAGGGAATTCAGCTGACTATATATACTCATTTTTTGAGAATGTAAAGTAAAAGAAAGCATTATAACCATAAGCAGTTTATCAATTATAAACATGTAGTTTCAAGGGTCAGCTGGACGTTACCAAGAACCTAAAAGTAAGGACTTTAGAAAGCCTGTGGTTGTCTATTTTGTAGACTTCTGAAGCAAATCTGCAAGATGAGGAATTATGCAATGAAATAGACTATCTCTCATTGAACTGGCAGGTGCAGTATGGAAAATTCAGTAATGGGTGCATTGTTTAAGAAACTCTGCTCTGCAACAAGACAATGCTAGGTATTTATTTTTTAAATAATTTTCTAAAGTAATATTTTGAAACTAAAAGACAAGAAGTGTCAGAAGAAAGAGGGGTGAGAGTCAGAGGCTGAATAACTGACCTGCTATAAAATAGAGGCCTGGATCGCACCCTTAGACAGCACAACATTCCCTTAGAAAACCCTGGGATTCTGAAATTACACATTTCTATTTTTTGGGGACCAGCAAACATTATTTCTCCATCTTTTCTTTTTTCTTTGTCACACGATATGTGCCAAGAGAAGGACAAAGAAAAGCAAGTGTTAAGGCTTGGGATAAGAAGAAGAAAAGACAGAAAAAAGGGCAAGCACAATCTTAAACATGTTTCCATTCACTCAGAAGAAGAAACAAATATTTAAATCTGCCAGAATCAGAACTACAATTTCACTCCCCTATATAAAATATAAGGCACCCTGTGCATATGACAGAGCATTTATGAATGAATCTAGGCTTGCTCTAGACAGAGCAGTGAGAAATGGACAAGATGGAGCTTTTGCATTTACCCACTTTTCTTTGTGACCTGTGTCCTCAGGTTTCTGCCCACTCCCACCAGTGAAAAGCTCTGTGAAGAAGAGTCAATAGGGAAGTGTCTTATAAACTCCTTATTTCCAAGATTTCAATGACTGATAAATTTATCCCTGATATAGTTTGCATTATAATGGGGGAAAAGCCAAAAATGTCAATGGTCAATATCTATAATGAAAATTCAACAGTGAAATTTTAGGCATAAGGAGACACCTGTGAAAAAGAGAGACTTAGTTGTGATAGGCAAGTAGGGTATTTCACTGAAGGAAAGACTTCAATAAAATTATCGGCATTGAATTCTTATGAACTACTTTGTGGAAGGACTTGATAGGGCTTCAAAGCATATGAAAAATTAAGAATGAAATATTAAACTAGTATTACATTTTCTCCTCTTCTTCCACAGACATGCTATACTTCTCAGCCTCCCTTGCAGTTAGATGTGTCCACTTGACTGAGATCTAGTCAATGGAATTGAGCTGAAATTACTTCTAGGCTTAAACCATATGAAATGTTTCATAAATTTTCTCGTTCTTTTCCTGCATGTCTTGCTCCCCACTTCCTTCCCCACTTTTGTTCAGTTGAATTGAAGATGACACTCCAGAAAGCATTGGGAGCCATAATTTGAAGAGAAAGAGTACCTTTCAGCCCGCTGGCTTCTAAAGCCTTGTGGATTTATTTACTCATTCAGTACTTCTATTAAAAATAAATTTTAATAAATTTTATTTAAAAATTAGTCACTTACTGAGTTTGCACAATTATAATTACTGGAATCTACTTGCTACAACAGATAGATGAACATTTTGTTCAGTGAATCAGTTAGCTTAGACTGTATAGAAATCTAGAAGTAAACTTTCCATTCCTTTTGCCACCAAAAGATCAGCCAAAAATTTTTAAGTGATTATACATGTAATAGTTCTTTATGGAAAAGGATATTTTAGCCTTTGGTTAGAATAAGTGGGAAAGACTATATATTACATTGTAATGATGAACACAGACCTTTTAAGTTTTTTCTTTTTTTACTGTTAGAGCTACCACTTACTAGATGTTTCCTTAAAGTGGACAATTGGGAAAATGGCCGTATAGAAACATTTTATAGAACAGTTTTAATGGTTTAATGGTTAAGTAAAAAGTACTAAGTAAAAAATGACCAACCGTTATTAAATGGACATTGTAGTTATCAGTCATGAGAAAACCTGAACTTTTAATGATAATTACAATATCTAACACACAGTATTTATTGCATATGGTAAGTATTCTAAGCATTAATTATCATAAATCTATGAAATATTGCAATTTCTTACACCAACTACCCAGAGTTATGACAAGCTTCACAGGTTAAAGACACAATCCTTACAAGACTACCTTCATTTCAATCACCAGCTGAAAGTCCAGGGGTTCAAAGACCATCTTCACCTCTGACCAACTGGCAAAAAATCTGTGGATTCCTATCACCCCTTCAGGCTCACTTCACCACAAACACCTCACATAACTCAGAAAAGTACTATACATTTGATGACAATTTTAGTATAGCAAAAAGGATACAAATCAGAACCAGCTAAAGAAGAGGTGCATAGAACAACCTCTACGAGGATTCTAAAGGCAAAGCTTCCAATGTTCTGTTCCTGGAGTCAGGACACAGAGTGTTACCAACCAAGGATGCAGACCAGACCACTGTATACAGAGTTTATATCAGGGATCCATTACATAGGCACAATTGATTAAATCCTTGCCCATGTCACTCAACCTCCATTTCTTCTCTCCCATCCCTGGAGGTTGGGTTGATACAACCTGGTTCAGAACCCCAACCAGATAACTACATGATTTGTCTTTCTGGCATGGCCAGCTTCCATCTTGAGTCATCTCATTACGTTAAACTGTCTAGCAGCAGACCATGAGTCACATCATAATAAACGATCAAGGCTAACCATAAATGTCAAAGACACCCATATCATTCAGGGAGTCCTAGACTTCAGAGCCTACTTTCTAGGAACCCAGGGCATAGGCCAGCCAAATTTCTTATTCCAGTCAAATTCCTTATTATACAGATTGTACTATCATTATATACATCTGTAAATAAAGAAACTGAGGCTGTGAAAGGCTAAGTGATTTGCCCCAGGTCACACAGCTAGAAAATGGAAGAGTTAGGCTTTGAAACTGAGTAGTTCAGTTTTAAGGTCCATCATCTAAGTTATTACTAACGCTCTTAACTTTTGCCATCAATCTAAATCTGGATGGCACAGTGTTATATTGAAGAGCTAAATTTCTTTATTCAATACCAGCTTACATTGGCAAATTAACTTGTATTCCTGGAACACACTTTAGAAAATTCATTGTTTATAAAATGAAAGCACAATATTAGATTCAATCATTCGTTCAATAAATCACAGGGTCTACAAGACTGTAGCTGCTATTTTCGGCCCTAAATGATCTCTAAAGTCTCTTCTAATTGTAAGATTCTATGACTTTCTAGTATATGGGAACAGCTTTTTTGCCGTTATTGATACCTTTGAAAGAGCTAGTTAGCATTTATTGTTAATATAATTTTCCCTTTCTAAAGGAAATATGGGTAATACAATGATAAGCAGACAAGATTTTACAGTAAGATATTTGATTCCTAGACAGGCAATTAGATATTTAGATGCGGTATAAAGTGTAGGCATGCAAGTTTAGAAATAAAACCATGAAGCATAATGATTAACGCTTATTTATAGTCCATTAAAGTACAAGAGCTATAAACTCCCACATGCATTCTTATTTTATGTAAAGTAGATTCCCAAAAATATTGACAGATAATTCAAAAAGTAGAAACTATAATTTTTTTGATGTATAATAGAAAAAAGAACATACCAAAATCTTTTTTAATCTTTAATTAGTATATAATTATGATATAATAATAGTATAAATAGAATAATAATAATAGTGATGATGATAATGATAGGAGAAGGAAGAGTCAAATGAATTATAGCACATTACTTTCATGGTTTTTGATATTTATATTTATGACTTTGATAAAACACATTGGATAATGTCTATAAAACATTAATGTGCCCTTTGATCTCCATTTCCGAGAAACAACCTTATATCAGTAATGATAAGAAGAAAAAACACTACATCTATAAACATGTTCATTGAAGCATTCTTTATATTTGCAAAAATCTGGGGGAAAGTCTAAATATCAATAACATGGGGAATGGTTATGTAAATTATAGTATATTCACTCTACGCACTTTCCTTCCTAATTCAAAATGCTAATTGGAAAACAATGTATCAAGAAGGAAAAAGTTATAACGGTAAGTCAAAAAAAATAGCAGGATGCAAAATCACAAGTACACCATTGTTCCAGAGCTCGGCAATCCTGGAATAGCCAATTAATCAATCTTGTGGTAGCAGATAAGACAAATAGATTGTGGCCACTGCTCTTTAACCTGCTTAGTCAACGACGGTTACTATGTTTTTCCTGTGATATGTCAGTACATCTTGACTGAGGAAGCATGAATAACACTGACAACTTTTGGATAAGCTCATTCCTCTACGAAAATAATTAAGTTCTTATCTCTCTGAAATCTTCACTAATGACACACCACTCAAATTGGCACCCAAACTCATTTTCTCTTAATAGAACACTATCATACATCAAGTCTCAAGGAGACAAAGTAACTATGTGGTCACAAACACTTTCAGTTTATGAGAATTCGTCTCCTTATCACAGCCGGTTACTAAATTCTAGTGCAACTACAGCTGATGCAACCTCAGTAGGCAGAATAAAATTCGCATTGGTCAGGGTTCAGGATGCATTTGCTTCTTCATATTTGTCACAATGATTGTGAAAACCCAATTCTGACAGGACTGGCATGTGAGAAAAATTGATGAGGGCAGACTATCTAAGGAGCAATAGGGGAATAGCCATGCCCAAGAGGGGCAGTGTAATGCTTAAAGGACATGCCAGAAATCAGCCTGAAGCACTGAAACATCTCTTTAAGTAGTGAC
This sequence comes from Plecturocebus donacophilus, assembly GCA_004027715.1. Taxonomy (NCBI): domain Eukaryota; kingdom Metazoa; phylum Chordata; class Mammalia; order Primates; family Pitheciidae; genus Plecturocebus; species Plecturocebus donacophilus. Next base: position 4,530 of record PVKP010022072.1, on the reverse strand, counting down.
AGCCAACCCCATGCTGCCATCAAGAATGGGACAGCTCAATTTGAAATAAGAAACCAAGGTCAGCCAATGCTGCAATTCAGATCCTGGCTTTCCAAGGAGAAACGCTTGATATCATCCCCAAGGATGCATTTTTCTGTGTAACAACAATACAAAAAGCTTTGTTTCTTAGACAGCCTCATTTACTGATAATTAATTTCTATATCATTTGCGAAGATAATCAATTAGAAATCAAGAAGTAACATTTTTCACGTAGTTCAGATTTTTATATGGGATGCTTTTACAGTTTTCATTCTGCTTCTAGACAGAAAAAAGGAATTATACTATTGTTTAAGTCAGTGGGGCAAAAACAGAAACGACTAGGTAACAGAAAACAAAAATCTCTGTAAATAATTGTTGATTGTGGGATTGAAGAAAATGCCTTCACATCAAAGACACATGAAACGGTCACACTTTAATAAATACAGCAACTAGTTAAATCATAACAGCAAACCCTGGGGAGCCTATCCTCTTCATGAAATGTAATTTCCCTGTAGATTTTGCCAGAAGCTAGAGGTTTTCCTCACACCTACTGCTTTCCTAAAACAGAATTCAGAAGACAGTTTCACCTGTCATTCTCTGAAATCGAGTTTTTTTCCTTTTGGAACATACATTAAGTGCTGATGACTACAATGGTGCATTCATGTCTCTGTAAATATGCCACTGTTTCTCCTATAAGCATACATCACATTTTAAATCGTTCAATAGCAAAACATTTTTGAACTAATGTAATTACAGAATTCTAGTCTCAAAGTCAAAATAGGCTTAACATGGCCAACACTAGGCTATATTTTATAAATATTCTCTACAGTCCATTTAAAACAGATGAATTTCTTTAAACTCACCATCCTTCTTCAGTGGAGTAACCAAATAAACACGCATCAATGTCCAGATAGCAATCTCTATCTTACACCATTTCATGTAGAAGTATAAGCAAAGATTGCATAATAAAAAAGATTTTCGTAGAAATATAGGCTCTATTATTATGTATAAACTGCTATTAACTTTTTAAGCACTTATTTTAGATCACATATTTTGCTTATTTTGTTCTTTTCATTCTCCCTCCATTAAAATGTAAGCTCAGTAAGAGCAGAACTTTTAGACAGTTTATGTACTGCTATATTTGTCCCTTGCATGTAGTAGCCACCTAATGTGTATTAGTTAAATGGTTAAAAGATTCACTCTCCAAAGACTTTCCACCGTGTCCTACCAACTGTAAATAGCAGTGGGAACATTCCATGTGGAGGAGTAGATATATGTACTCAAACAATATTGGTTATACTGCTTCTGACTATTGGGATTGAAGACAATACCTAAACTGAAAGAGGTTATATGATACATACTTTTACTAATCATTGCAATATTTAAAATACATATTAATATTTTATGTATGCATGTACATTTTACATCTTCAGGGAAATCATACATTATGACCTAAGGATATTCTAAACGTTAAAATAATGACTAAACAACACTTCAACAAATATTTTATCAATTAACAATTTCTTTTTTTAACTTCTACTTTTTAGATGAAATTATAGGCTTTGATTTCCAAATTATAATCTGTTAAATAAATTGCATCAAACTTTGCACACTGTTGCTCAGTAAAAGAACATTGCATCAAGACAACTAGTAAGCTGAGAGTCTTCTTCAATTAATTCATTATTTTACTCAACAAATATTGACAGGGTGTCTACTATGTTTCCAGTATAATTCTAGGAAATTGAAATATAGCATTGAACAAAAGAGGAAAAAAAGTCTCCTCTCATAAATTCCCTCTCCTCAAAATTTTTATTTTTAAGATGGACTTTAGAAATATGTAAATACAAATGCAATATAAATATGTGTATATAACAGATTAATTTTTTATAAAATAATTCAAGATTAATTGTATAACCTTAAATATTTAAGTAGGTATCTTCTAGATTCAGTGGTTAAGAATGACCTCCATGAGGAGTAGACATTTGAAAAACACTTGAGTGAAAAGAGGAAAGGAATTATAAGAGTGCTTAGGAAAGAGCATTCTAATCAGCATTCTCTTGAGTGTGCCAGTCTGCTGAGTGGCTCTCATTTATTTATTGCTAAGTACCTTTAGAAAGTTCTGCTAGGTTTTCTCTCTAGAAATCAAAGCATTAAAAAAATTGACGTTTGGGAAATGACTTGTCTACCAGTAAATGAGTAAAAGAAAACAACCTCAAGAGTATATGATGGGTTGGGCACAGTGGCTCACACCTGCAATCCCTGCACTTTGGGAGGCAGAGTTGAGAGGATAATTTAGGTCAAGAGTTTGCAGTCAGCCTGAGCAACCTAGTGAGACCCCTATCTCAACAAAATTTTTTAAAAATTAGCCAGAGTGTGGTGGCATGTGCCTGTAGTCACAGCTACTCTGGAGGTTGAGCCAGGAGGGTTGCTTGAGCCCAGGAATTTGAGGCTGCAGTGAACTATGATGGTGCCAGTGCACTCCAGCCTGGGTGACAGAGTGACATCCTGTCTCTTAAAAAAAAAAAAGAGTATCTGACACTCATTTTCTATTGGTGTAAAAATGTTTATGATGAACCAAAAATGACACAGATAGTGAACAAAGGCAGAAGGCTCACACATTCTGAAGAGCAGGCTCTGAGTATAGAGACCATAAATTACCATTTGCTCATGTGTCTCAGTGGAATTATTAATATCACCTCTTTTCATTTTCAAGAGAAACCTAGTTTCTTCCTCAGAGGGAATCCAGGAATATAGCTAGTGGGAATATATAAACAGTATTTGGCTCATATTAGGTACTCAATAAATGGTACAATTTGATTAATTAAGAAAGGAGAGTTTCTGTCATGACCACCAACGATGTAGATATGCACATGTGTGCATGTAACTGTGTGTGGATGTGTATGTATTGTGTGAAAAGATATTTTTTTATTACATAGCAGTGTTCTAATAAATGATCTAATATAGAAGTAGGAAATCTAGGCTGGAAGTATAGGGAGGCAGGCGACTGGCATCTGAAACATTTCTCTATTGAAAGCTCAAACTCTACCGCTAGTTTAGGGTGCATTGCAAAGTTCTGCTCCATTAAAATGCACAGGTAGTGACAGCTCATTCAATTAAAACACAAAAGTAAGGAGATTTAGGATTTGGTTAGAGCTTGTTGAAGGGCAAAGGGAAGGATAAGGATAGATGTAATTCAAGAACAAGAGAGTATCTAGTGGGTATTTCTAACAACACCTGTAACTGAGATTTTGCACAAATATCAGAGTAGCAGTCCCCAGGTGAGCGTTTATTAGGAATGGAGTGCAAAGATTAAGAAAATAAAGAGGAGTGGGAGTTTTATGAAATGTCTTTTTTCCATGCCAAATCATGCTTGATTAAAGAGATTTCTTAATGAGTTGAGTCCTACTGAGACAGCTTATTGGGGTTTCTTTTAATTAAAGTATCTCTAGATTTTACATTAAAGTTATAATAAATGTGTAGAATGCTACCATATTACAAATTAGAGAATACATTCCTGAAACTATGAAGCTTTGTTAAAATATTGCAAAGCATTAGTTCAGATTTTTAAAGCAAACAAAAAGAAACAGATTTTATAGTATATGTATATATATTATAGGTTACAACAAAGAATACATCTAAAGAATTTTTAAAGTTATATTTATTTCCAGTTGGAGGAAACAGCTTATTTTAATAACACTAAAATTTTAAGAAACAGTCTAAGAAATCCCAGCCTTTAAATATATAATATAAATACATACAGTAATAAATAAAATGATAAATGCATTTTAACTCAGCAGTGTAAAATACAGAATATTTCCACACCATTTTGCATTTGATTTTGTTCTTATATTTTGGTATGCTTTTTGTTAGAAATACATGAATAACACTCCTATAGCATTAAGCTTTTTATTGAAAAAAATATTATTGCATTGAACTACAGTCCAAGTGATTTATTGAATAACCAAAAAAGCTGCTTTGCATATACAATAGTGCAATATACTTAGCCACAGTATAGTTTAAAAAGACAATTTATACAGAAAATGCAAAATAAAATTATTGGTTTATGTATCATATTGCCAGAGGTTCACCAAGTTTAATTATAAATTAAGTTCTTAATTAGAATTAAGACAGGAATTTGCTTTAAACAGCTACACAACCAATTTACATTGTCAACTATTTTATCTCACATATTGAAGGAAATAACAATTTGGTTTGGGAATAAGAAATCTCGTCTTGAAGTTATTGTTTCAATATGTGAATATGTTTTGAAAAACACTATTTTGAACAAAGATCAAGATCTACAATAAAAGACTAAAGAGTATATTTATTAAAAACATACACAGATTCACACTCACATGTGCACTCATACATATTTTAAGTTTCCCAATTTGCCTGATTTTACTTTAATGTTTCTCACCAGATATTCTTACTCTTGCTATTTAAGAAAAATGGGGCGGGGGGCAGGGGTGTTGCATGAAAAGGAAGTGACTTTGAGAAAAATAATTTAAAAAG
>PVKP010022071.1:0-38199 GCA_004027715.1 Plecturocebus donacophilus | reverse complement strand
ATCACATAATAGGAAATAAATCACTTTAGTTTGCATAAGCATTTCACAGATTTAAATGAAATCCTGAGCAATAGAGCAAGATTCTCGTTCTCTCTCCCTCTTTCTCTTTCTTCCTTTTTTCTCTTTTATTCTACTTCTGTCTTAAAAAAAAAAAATAATAACTTCCCCTCTCTCTTTCTCCTTCTGAAAAAAAAAAAAAAAAAAAAAGAAAAAAAAAAAATACATGTATACTTCGGTAGTCAGAGTACCAAGGACTGTCAACTGAAAGAAGGGGAAGGATCTTTCCAATGATGAAAATCAACTTTTAGCTCTTAACTTTTTGGCAGGGGAGTGAGTTACTGCGAACAGAATGACAAGCAAGACATGCCCTCAGGGAAGTTTCTGCCTGTTTCTTCCTTTACTCTGGGCGCCTGCCTCTGTGTACCTTGTCCTTGGCCTTTGCCAGGGGTCTGTTCCCATTGACCTCTTATTTCTCATGCTTTATCTTCTGCTTTTTCCTGTAGCCCAGTGTCCTCTTTCCTCTTTTCCCATATATTCCTTCATGCAGAAAAGTGTCGAAATGTAGACTTTGGTGAGGGCATGTCTTGTCTGCTGTTTTATATGTACTCTCTTTTTTTTTTTTTTTTTTAGAAAGCTAAGCCTTGAAGCATTTTTTTTGTTTGTTTTGTTTTGTTTTAGAAAGCTAAGGTATATGTACTCTTTAGCATAGTGTTTGGTCTATAGGAGGTGCTGAGAGAGAGTGCACACGTGTGTGTGTTGGGGGTGGGCTTGTGTGTGAGAGAGTGGTGGTGAAAGAGATGGAGTTGGATTCAGAATCTTCTTTCTCTGCCATTGAATTACTTTTTGGACTTGTACAATTTAGTTAACTTTGTTTCTGTATGCTTTTTATTTGTGTATTTTGTCATTGCCACAATGCTGACCCTATTCTTTGTGCGTCTTGATATTTAGTTATTACTATGTACCAGGTAGTGCTGTGTATATTTTATTAGATATTGCTCAGCCTTCACTGTTTTAAACATTTACAAAATCTTCAAAGTTAAAAAAAAAAAAACTGGTTGGTTTGGGAACAGTGGGGTAAGAAATGGCTACCTTTAAGAAAAGAAGGTAAGACAAAAGGAATAAAACAGTGACATTATAGATAAGCAGTAAGGTTTCCATACTTTTTAAAAAGCGGCATATTAAGGTACTGTACATAAACTGCCAAAATATTTCCGTAGGCTTGTGTACATTTACAGAAAAGTGATAGATGAAAGTCAGGATGGAGAAGGTAATGGTGAAAAGTAAGAATTCCACAGTGAGCCCTTAAAACATGCTAAGCCTTTATTGCCAGGTTTCATACACTTCCCCTTTCTTAAAACAACGCTGCAGCATGGGACTATCGTTCTCGTTTCACTGATGAGTGAATGGAGGAAGGGGATGGAGGAAAGCTCCCTGGTAGCCCGTTATGTGCAGGCTTCACCCTCCCTCAGTCTCCTTAACTCAACTCTGTGGGCTTTTACTGGACATTCTCCTTGATCTATATTCTTGCCTCCAAACGAGTGCCCTTAACACTTGTGCCCAGCCACCTACAGTTTATTGCCATCCAGTTTTTCCACTGCTGTTCTCTGGGCGTGAGCCTATAAGCCATCTGCTCACATTAAGTGAGGCAGCCCCTCAGTGAGCCTTCTGTGCAGCCGTCGCCCTTCCCTGGCATTGGAGATGCCTGTCTCCTTGAGCAGGATCTCCAGCCCTGTCGCTCCAACCACAGTAACATCTGCCTTGTTTCCACAGCCCTGCAGCCTTTGCCATTGCCTTCTCCTTTCATCACGTACATAACACTTGCCATTCTGTTGTTGAACCATGTTCTCCTACCTCCTTTCACTCACACTCAGTGCCATCTTCCCTTTGACTTCACTGAAATCTGTCCTTTGATTTCTCTTTTCTTTTTTGTAACAAGAGCTTCCGGTTTTACTTTTTGTCTCTTCCTTTTTTTTTCCCCCTGGAGATGGAGTCACACTCTGTCACTCAGGCTGGAGTACAGTGGCGCAATTTCAGCTCACTGCAACCTCCATCTCCTGGGTTTAAGCAATTTTCCTGTCTCAGCCTCCCTAGTAGCTGGGACTACAGGCACATGCCAACACGCCCGGCTAATTTTTTGTGTTTTTAATAGAGATGAGGTTTCACCACATTGGCCAGGCTGCTCTCAAACTCCTGATCTCAGGTGATCCGCCTACCTCGGCCTCCCAAAGTGCTGGGATTACAGGTGTGAGCCACCTTGCCCAGCCCTTTCCTAGCTTTCTGATGGTCTTGTTTTTAGTCCATCTTCTTAGATCTGCCCACTAAGTTGTTTTATAAAATCTGAACCTTAACAGATAAATCCACTGCATAAGTTTACTATATTCCTCCTGGCCTCCAAGTGTCTGAGTTGATAAGAACCCCCTAAACCATTGACTGAAGCATATCCTCCACTGCACAGCATTGGAAGCCTTTCAGCCTTTGCTGCTCCTGCAGCTTCCTACAAACCCATAACCAGCTAGATGTGCTGGCCTTTACACAGGTGTTCACTCCTGACTCCCTTTGACTCACCCAACCATTGATGGGTTTTAAGTAGGAGTTAGATTAAAAAAGACATAAGAATGTTTACTCTGTAAGTTCAAATAAGAGAGTAACCACCTCGTTTTTGCAACCTAGATACCTTGTGGGGCAACGACTTGTGAACTATGAACGGAAATCTGGCAAACAAGGCTCATCTCCACCACCTCCACAGTCATCCCAAGAATAAAGTGGTTGTCTCAGCAACTTGACCTTCTCTTTTTCTTGTCCTTTTTTGTGGACTTCTCTCCTTGGAGATTTTTCCCAGTGATATCTCAGCGTTGTCTTTAAGTTAAATGTATTTGACTTTTGTTCTCAGCATTCAGAGAGCAGTAGTGTAAAGCTCTGCTGCTCTTCCCTGCATTTCTGACATTACTGCTGTCTGAGATTTGTATATGTGTAAATAGAAGTTCCTTGATACCCTAAAACCTTGGATTAAACAGAATGTGCATTGTACATCTTTAAACAAAATGTATATTAATTTATTAAATCTAGTTGTCACTTTATTTTGGACCTGCTGTGATCTTGACAGGAAACGTGCCACAGAGCAGTAGTACACAGGCAAGACTTTTCAGTGACGTCTTGTGGAGCACAGTTGATGATGCTCCTAGCAGCTCTCACCAAGAGAACTGTACATTCATTCTTTCTTGGCTGTTCAGACCTCACCAAGAACGTAAAAGGTAACAAGTAGAAATCAGCAGTGGAGTGTGTGTGGTAAGAAAACATGAACTTTATGCTTCACTGTTAGTTGTTTGTCGAGGTTATTTTGTATAACACCAAAGCTGTTGTACATTTTCTACTGCCTGATTTTTTCATGTGTCTGTGTTTGTTATATTGTATAGTATCTTGTGCTAGGTGAGGAAATTATTTTTAATTTTGATAATTTAATATTCCTGATGTGATCAGCATTGGGAGTTGGGTTTCAGTGCTTGTTAGGGGCATGTCTATACTTAGAAAAAAGTCCAAATAAAGATTTTCATTAGCTCCCCAACCCTTCCCCACCCCGCCACCATTCTCCCTTTTCCACACACAACTATTTCTTTTTCGTAGCAATGGCCAAAAGTCATGCAAGGTCATACATCTTTCAGAATGACATCACCAACTGTACTGCATCTTACTGGATTTAGGACTTCTGAGATGCTTGTGAAGTATAGATGTGGTCGTGGTCTTAGATTGACAGCATTGGAAGAGACTGGTTGGAACATTTGGTCTTGCCTCATTGGGTGAGGATTCAGTGTGCATTTCTTCGAGTTTTTCATCAGGAAACCCCAAAGTTTCCAAAGCTTTTTGTTTACAGAATAAAACTTCAGATAAAACCAATTCATTATTTGTCCAGAAGGAGGCTTGGCCGAGCTGGCCTTTTAACATAGGAATTTATTTCATTGGAAACATTCTGATAAATCTCAGAGCACCAAACCTTACAGACTTTTTCCCTCATAACCAAAGCTTCGAGTTAGAAGTTTAGAAAAATAGAATGGCTGGGTACATGATCTAAGTGTTTAATGCTAGAGGTACATTGTAAGTTTAGTACTTGTTTTTGAACGATAATTTAGAAGGTCTCATAGGAAGTGTGTAGCATAGGTCTTCAGAAACTGTAAAAGAATTATCATATAGTATTAAACTCCATGGCCTAAAATCTGAGAATTTTTAACATATGCAAGTCAGCCAAACATAAGCTACCAAAATCAAGAGTAATGTGTTCTGGTGGTTTTATACGTCAGCAATTTTTCCCCTAAGTGGTAAGTAATTACTTTAAAATATATTTTTAAAAACATCAGTATCAGAAATAATGCTTGACATAGGATTCAGTGTTAACACTCTTAATGGCACTTTGGAGTAGCCCTTTTTCTCATTTGAAGGTAAGGTCTTTGTTGCCCTATCTTTACTCAGAAATATAGTCCTATAAAAATGTAAGAGGATTTTAAAATGTAATGCTGCCTATCATGGTGTATTTCTAATGTAAATTATTTATTTGAGAGAAAAATATTATTGAATTGGGCATATAACTTGATTTTATATAATTTTTTTCTTTTTTTGATACAGAGTCTCACTCTGTTGCCCAGGCTGGAGTGCAGTGGCACCATCCTGGCTCACTGCAACCTCTGCTTCCCAGGTTCAAGCAATTCTCCTGCCTCAGCCTCCTGAGTAGCTGGTATTACAGGTGCATGCCACCATGTCTGGCTAATTTTAGTATTTTTAGTAGAGATGGGGTTTCATCATGTTGGCCAGGCTGGTCTTGAACTCCTGACTGCAAGTAATCCATCCGCCTACCTTGGCCTCCCAAAGTGCTGAGATTACAGGCGTGAGCCACCATGCTTGGCCAACTTGATTATATTAATTTCATTTTATTATTTTTTTTAATTTTCAAAGAATTTGTGGATCTTGGTATAAAGTCATTGGAACATACCTTGTTTTAACAGAAAGTGTCCTAGGCAGATACTTCAAAAGGTTAAAAATTCTTAATCCTACAGAATTTTAAATGAATCTTATCAGATGTTTTGTAAAAAAAAAAAAAAAATGAATGGCCAAAAAATTGCCCTTCATTTCACTGGCAGGTAATTTATATTGTCTTACTTAAGAATTCTCCTCTAGTTTTTCAGTTGTACTTTATATCCTGTTGTTTTCAATGAGATAAGTTTGTTTTATTTTTTAAAGATGGGATTTCACCATATTGGTCAGACTGGTCTCGAACTCCTGACCTCAGGTGATCTGCCCGCCTCTGCCTCCCAAACTGTTGGGATTATAGGTGTGAGCCACCACGCCGGCTGAGATAAGTATTTTCATAGGGAAAGCGTTTTCTGGCATAGTATTTGCTTGGGCAGCATTCAGGTTTTATTATTTATATTAACGAAGAGTCATTTAAATATTTAAAACCCATAGTTCAGAAAATGCTAGTATGGCTGCCTTCTTCACATTTTTTTTTTAAATCATAGTATAATTTTGCTTCATTTTATATTGGGTTAAACAGCCTACAAGAAAGTTAACTGGGAAAGACCTTTTTGTTTTATTTTTACTATTTATAAAGAAGACAAATCAGCATTTGGGGTTAGTTGTACTGGTTATCAAATGGTCATAGTATATGAAGTGTGCAGTTGTTCATTATTAGTAAATTATGTTTGATTTTTTAACTATTTAGTACTAATAGTTGAGATGAAAACTGAAGAAGAATGCCAATGTGGAGTTTGTGTATTGCTAGCCTTAAAAAATACCTCCATGTATTTAGGTGATTTTCTTTTCCCTCTCTTAGTTCTCTGCAGAAACAGTGAAGATGGGCCATCTCAATTCCAGTTGTAAACAAAAAGTAATTTTTATTTCTACATTTAATGTAACTGTTATTCTTGTGGATTCTTGTGTATTTTCTTTCCCTTACTCAAGTAATAACTTTCCTTCAAATGATTTGATCCAAGATACGTCATTTCTGTATTGGCAAAATGCCACTATTAAAGTGTAATTCTTGAATTTAGGTTGAATTGATGACTTTTTAAAACAAAACAAACACTGGACATTTCTACATTGTATTGCGTTTGCGAATGTGCGTGAACACATGCACACATGCAGGAAAATGTAGTGCCACAAGAACACTGGCATTTTTTAAAACTTGGCAAGTTAGCTACTACTTTTCATTTTCAGGATTGAGTATTCTAAGCTCTCTACTTAATGTGAGAAGTTTTCTACATTGTAAAATTAAAAGATTTATGTTTAAAATACTTCTTTAGGTTGTTAATTATTCAGCCATCAAGAAAAAAACAGAACTAAAATGTCTTACCACTGAAGTATTATTAAAATCTTCATTTGTGGAGATTCGCTAACTTTCTTGGTTAAGCTGTCTTATATTTACTTCATTTGTCCCCTCAATCAAATGTTTTCTTTTCAGCCTGTTACTGCTCTGTGCCATTTTTAAAAATAGGAATCATGAGTAAGGGCTTCTTTAAAATAATCCCTGACAATATCTTTGGCATTAATACAACGTAAAGATAAGACACTGTATGTTTTCATTCCTGTTTTGTACAAGTGCCTCATGAAAGTGTTGTAGTACCTTAAAAAAAACGTGATGACTAAGGTCTAGGAATAACTGTTGTAGAAGCCAGATAGAACATTTAGTTAATCTTCTATTAAACACCTTAGGTACCCAGACCAATTTTATGTACATATATTCTGAAATGCTCCCTTTTTTATGTGGTCCTATGTTGCCTTCTAAGTTGAGAGAACAAAATGGAATAAAGTGGATGTTAGTTGTAGTCTAGTTTTTTTTTTTTTTTTTTGGTTTGTTTTTGCCTTGTTGCAAAACTGCTTTAAGATTGCAGAACTATGCATTGTTAGCCTGCATAGATAATCCAGATGTTTTTAATAGAAAAGAAAAATAACTCCAGTTAAATGTGACTGGCTCCTCCCCTTTATGTATAAGTTTAAATGTATAGTTTCAGAAGACACATCCCTTCCGTCTAGTCTCCCCAACTTGGACTGTATACTCTCCTCGTTGGGAAGAGGAAAGCCCCACATTTTGTGCAATGACAAGATACTGCCCACTTTTGCATGTCTGCTGTTGTAGCAGGAGCGGCCGCGAGAAACGGATCTCTCAGACACCGAATACAGGAGGAAGGAGGGTTTATTTGGCCGGGAGCAAGGTGGCATAGTTGCCTAACAGCCAAGCTCCCCTAACAAAGGAAGGTTCTATCTTTATATAGTCTTATACTTTAGATGTTACACGTGGAAGAATCTTAGGTTTATAGCTTTACATATGAAAAGGGTCTCGGTTTACAGTCACAGGAATTACATATGAAAAGGTATCGGTTTACAGTCTCAGGAATTACATATGAAAAGTTTCAGTTTACAGTCTCAGGAATTACATAAGAAAAGGTTTCGGTTTACAGTCTCAGGAATTACATATGAAAAGGGGAAGTTGATCTGAGATGCCTGGGTCTCCCTCTTCACCATGAGATCAGAAAGAGTTTCGCTAAGGTTGTCTTTTAGCTGAATACTTAAGAGTGAAACCAATCAAATCCATTTAACATCCTTGACCATATGTCCCAGAGAAAAAGGAAAGATCTGCATGATGTTTTTTTCCTTCTGAGTTCCCTGAGGAGATCCTTTTGCTTCACAGACTGTGATTTTTCTTTGTTTCTAGGTTCAAGCTTTTTCCCATGATTGTTTTCCCCCAACCAAATGCATTTTTATTTACTTTAAATGCAGGGGTGATAGAGGAAATGCTATTTGAATCATACATATCCTTAGTCTGTGAAGTTGAAATTTTTGAGCAAAGGAAATTGCATGCTTAAGTTTAGAAAGTGGACATCAATTTCCCTCTTCCACTCCACAGTTCATAGCTACTCTCGTTGCAAACGTACAGTGATAAGGACAACTGGGCTAAGAAGGTAACATTCCCCTCGTCCCCAATGCTTTTATTTTGGTGTCTGTTTTATTTCTAGCACTGTACTTAGTACTATAGTTGAATTAGGTACGACGTCTCCCTTCAAGGAGCTCAGAGTGGAACAGAAACATGAGCAAAAGATTGTATTACAGAGGTACGAATAAAATGCCATGGGGAACACAGAGAAAGATTCACCCGGGAGAGATGGCCTAGCCACTTCCCTGGTCACTGTTCTGTGTATGTAGCCCCGTGCTATTACTCTCAGCCTTCTGCAATCTTGTTCTACTTAGTCACACACTTCTCCAAAAACCCCATATGTAAATGCTACATGGAAGCCCTTTTTTGCCTCATTTTACATTGTTTAATTATCGTTCTGAAACTTCTTTACATATGTAACAGTGCTGGAGTTTTTCTGCTTCTCAGTGTTTGTTCAATAACTCTTCTTTAGGACACACCTAAAGAAGAGAAGCTTCATACCCAGTACCCCCGTTCATTCACTCATGTTTTTGGGATCAGTCCCTTCTGCTGGCTGTGCGTTGGTCTGATGGAACAGAATAGAGTCCAGAAATAGCCCAGCATGTATGTGGACAACAGATTTTTGACAAAGATGCAAAGGTCTTGAAAAACTGGTGCTGGAATAATTGGATAATCAGATGCAAAATTAAAAATTAATTGATCCATATCTTAACACATGCAAAGATTAAAGTCAAAATGGATTATAGTTCTAAATATAAAACCCAAAACTATAATTTCTAGAAGACAACAAGGAAAACATGTTCAGCCTTGGGTTAGGCAAAGATTTCTTAGATCCAACATCAAAAACGCAATCCAAGAAGGAAAGATTGATAACTTGTACTTTATCAAAATGGAAAACTTCTCTTTGAAAGATACCATTAAGAGAACAAAAAGACAAGCTGTAGTATGGCAGAAAATATTTGCAAAACATTTCTGATAAATGACTTGCATCTAGATTACATAAAGAAGTCTCAATTGCTGTTTCTCCTAAGCTTGCCTCTGCCTCTGCTCTCTTTTTTCCATTCATTTTCAACATTGAATCCAGAATGTTCTCCTTGCGATCCAAGTCAGATCGAACCAATCCTGAGAACTCTCCAATAGATTACCATCACATTTAAAGTCCACAGTAGCCTTCAAAGCTGGGCAAAACACGGGGCACCCCTTTTCTTCCTTCTGTGACCCCTCACCTCTGTGTTCACCCTGCTTCCGCCATCTTCCCTGCTTCCAAAACGGGTCAGGCCTTGGGGCCTTTGCACTTGCAAATTTAAAAACAATATTGTATTTAAGACAGGGTGGTTGAGCCAATGTGACCGACTCTGCCAGAAAATAAGTCACATATCCTGTCAAAAGAGCTAAGAGTGGAAGGATAGGAGAAACCTCGAATTTGGTGGGTGCTGACCAAGGCACCATAACTTTGCTTTAGGGAGTGACCTGACTGGCTGCTGCAGCTGCCGTTAACAGCCACCGTATGGATGAGACCCCAGACCCACCATGTTCATTCAGGCTCTTCAGCCTCCTCATTTCTTTCCTGAAGTTTCATTCTCACTGAGGCTTATCGAAAGCTGCAGCTACTGGGGAGTTCCTGTCTCATCTCCCTGCTGTATTTTGTACTCCCTGCTCTCTTTTGTACTTTTAAACATATGGTTCACCTTTGTTTATATTTGCATATTTTACCCACTTGAATGTAAGCTCCAAAGATTTTATTTTTTTTAAACTGAATTATTACTGTATTTCCAGAACACTTCCCTGGCAAATATTTGGTACTCAATAGTATTGCTAAGTTAGTAAATAAATTATAAATTCAGAATCAAAATAATGTGGCCAAAATAAAACGTGAAAGCCCTGTCTCATTCCCCATAGGTAACTGCTGTTATAGTTACATACTTCCAGACATACATTCACGGAATCATTTATCACCATAAAGGTGTCATACTACACAGATTGTTCGACAAGATGCTTTATGTCACTTTATATATCATGGGTGTCTTTTTTCATACCATTGTGTGGCCAGGCCATGATTTGTTTTACAGAAGACAATTATCCCATTTAATTATATGGCATAGCAAAGGTTTTTGTACATATTACTTTTTATAGTATTTATGTAGGATGAATTCCCAGAAGTAATATTGCACAGTCATAAAAAAATTTTTATAGTGTCAAATTGCCCCCTAAAGATACTAATTAATATCCTCAACAGTGTGTAAGATTCCTTGTTTTTTGTTTTTTTTTGAGACAGCCTTGCTCTGTTGCCCAGGCTGGAGGGCAGTGGCACGGTCTTTGCTCACTGCAACCTCCGCCTCCCGGGCTCAAGCTATTCTCCTGCCTCAGCCTCCCAAGCAGCTGGGATTATAGGCACGCGACACCATGCCCAGCTAACTTTTGTAGAGACGGGGGTTTCACCATGTTGGCCAGCTGTTCTAGAACTCTTGACCTCAGCCGATCCGCTCCCCTTAGCCTCCCAAAGTGCTGAGATTCACAGGCTGAGCCACCGCGCCTGGCCCAGATTCCTTGTTGACAAGTATTTTCAGTTTTTGCCGATGCTGTTAATTTAGAAATGTATATATGTGTATTTTGGACCCAACGGAAACGATCAAAATCGGGCAACTTCCCCAGTTTCCT
The DNA here is from genome assembly GCA_004027715.1 of Plecturocebus donacophilus. NCBI lineage: Eukaryota > Metazoa > Chordata > Mammalia > Primates > Pitheciidae > Plecturocebus > Plecturocebus donacophilus. The sequence goes on along the minus strand of PVKP010022071.1, from coordinate 27,626 downwards.
TGAAGAAAGGGCTTGGGCTTGCCATTGACCCCTCTTGGAAGTAGCTCACTAGTTTTCTCCATCTTCCTGTTTGGAGGTGAGCAGGAGGTGGTGGGTCTGGGGTCTCATCCATACGGTGGCTGTTAACGGCAGCTGCAGCAGCCAGTCAGGTCACTCCCTAAAGCAAAGTTATGGTGCCTTGGTCAGCACCCACCAAATTCGAGGTTTCTCCTATCCTTCCACTCTTAGCTCTTTTGACAGGATATGTGACTTATTTTCTCGCAGAGCCGGTCACATTGGCTCAACCACCCTGTCTTAAAACAAATACAATATTGTTTTAGCTGGAAACTGCCCACTGTCTAAGTGGCTTTTTAACTTAAGAACTGAGATTCACTAAGGGACGCTTAGGCAAGGGAACAGCACGTGCGAAGTTGGAGGCCGGAGACGTTGGGAGAAGTGGCCTCGGGCGCAGGCGGTCCCACGCCGCCCGGGCGATCCGTTACTTCACCCGCTTCCCTCCTAGCAGGCCCGGGTACGGTCGCCTCGGCCTCACGTAGCCAGAGCACGGGGAAGAAGGAGTCCTTTGTGAGTTCCCCTCTCACATTCAGCGGTGGGAAACAGATCCGAAGACCCTTTCCTAGGTGAGACGCTCAGCTGTCGCGGCTCTGAACCACTGGTGAGCGGTGAGTGCTCCCAGCCGGACCGCGCCAGCACCTCCCCAGCCGGACCGCGCCAGCACCTCCCCATCCCGCCCCGGGGCAGCTCCGCCTCGCTCGGGGCCGCGTGCGCGTGCGCGGTGCCGGGGGCGGGGCCTGCGCGCGTCCCGGTTGCCTGGATGCCGAGCGCGTCCCTAGGCGTTGCCGGAGCTCTCGAGCTGCGGGGTCCGCGGTGTAGCTGGAGTGGCAGTTGGTCATCATTTCTCGAGAAGCTCGCGGAGGAGCCGGTAAGAGCCCCCGGGAAGCCAGCCCCAACCTCAGGAGCGGGAGGGCTGGCGGCCCGGGCCCCGAGCCCCGCGCTCCTAGCTGCTCCACCGGGCCCTAGCCGACGGCCGCCCTTCTTCTCCGCAGCGCGCCGCGATTCCCCAGCCTGGTCCGGTCTGCGGAGAGCGATGCCGCTTCCGGACACCATGTTCTGCGCTCAGCAGATCCACATTCCTCCGGAGCTGCCGGACATCCTGAAGCAGTTCACCAAGGCTGCCATCCGCACCCAGCCTGCCGACGTGCTGCAGTGGTCCGCGGGGTAAGCGCCCTCGGCCCGGGGAGCGGTCCGTTCTGCGTGTCCAAGACAGAACCAGAGAGCCCTTCTCCCGGACCAGGGGCCCGACGCGGCGCTCAGCGTCCTTAGAGTATCAGGCAAAACTTGCCCCTTAGCATTGGTGACATCTGTACCTGAGTGTCTAGGAACCATTTCGACATATTGACCATGAAACCCGAAATTATTGTAAAATGCTCAATTACCTACAAAGTAATGTCAAATCAGTTGTTAAAAAGTGGTGTTTATGAAGATAGACTAAAACTTAACAAAGCAATTGCATTGGGCAAGAAGTGACTGTATTATGTTAACATTACACTGTTGCAGTCACTTTTATTTGTGAAATGATTTTACGAAGAGGACTCTTAGCTAAGTTCCTCATCTGCAGAGAATCCTCTCAGAGCTGTGCATACCCAGAGCTGGTTAAATTTATTAGAACCGAAACGGCCGAGATCGTACTGCAGTCATCATCCCAGGAGTGCTCAGGATAAATTGTCCAGCAAATGAACCTTCACAGTTTTTTTGCCACAAACATTCCAACCCTTTCCAGGAATACACATTCATAATCTCAGAGTTACAAGTAAACAGATTTTAGAGGCATTAAAATAAATCTTGGTTTTACAGGAGAGCTCTTTGCCCCTTTTCGATAAACAGATGTAAAACAAAAACTTTTATGATGACAAGAGTCAACATAGGTATAAGTTTAATTTAAATATTTTAGTCATCAACATGTCAAATTTTGGCTGGGGTTGGTGGCTCATGCCTGTAATCCCAGCACTTTGGGAGGCCAAGCTGGGCGGATTGCTTGAGCCCAAGAGTTTGAGATCAGTCTGGGCAACATAGCAAGACCCTGTCTCTATTTTTTTTTTTTAATAAGAAAAGTAATTTATTTGAAAAGAAAAAAAAAAGTCAAATTTTGCTGACTTTCTCTAAAATCTATAACCAAGGTGAATTAATTTCCTTTGGCTGCTGTAACAAATCACCACAAAACTTGACAGCTGAAAACGCAGACATACATTCTTGCAGTTCTGGAGGCCAAAAGTCCAAAGTCAGTTCCACTAGGCTAAAATCAAGGTGTTGGCATGAGACACTGATCACCACCTATGGAGGTCTGACTCAGTGACCAGGTGAATGAATGCACTCACACACACAGAATACAGTGTCAAGTGGGCTAGGGATGGTCACTGGCTGCTCTCAGAGGGAGGCTGCAGCCAACTGACCATGACTCCCTGTTCCTCCTTGCATTTATTCAGTATAGATTTAATAACAGAGGTTCTAAGTCAACACGCTTGTGGATAATTAACATGGTTAAAAGAGAGGTTTTACAAATGATAAAAGGTCTTGGTTCTGGGCCCAGAATAAACACCATTAACAGGTAATCCCCCTTCAACCTCCGCCGAGAGGACCATCCAGCACAGAGTTTACATGAATAAACAGTGGAGACAAAGGAATGTGGGGTAGGTGGACTTAATTGGGGAAGCTTTTATTATCCTAATCTTTTTACTCTATCACTTAATACTCTAATTTATGAACCGGCTGCCTTCAGCCCATTGTCATTAAAACCTTTCAGCCTTCCAAAAGGTTTGAGACTATAATCTATAACTTCCCTAATATTTTGCCAGCCACCCCATGTGAATCCCAACATTGGCATGGCTTTGCTTTTTGCTGGGCTCTGAGGAGAACCCAGCTCATTTCCCTGTCTTTTCCGGCTTCCAGAGCCTGTATTCCTTAGACTCCTTGGCTCATGTCCCCTGCCTCCATTTTCAAGGCCAGCATCTTCACCTCTCCCTCTGCCTCCTTCTTCCAAGGACACTGGTGATTGTATCCAGTGCCCATCCACATAGTCCAGGGCAATTTTCCCACCCAAGATCCTTAATCAGTCTATAAAATCCCTGTTACCATGTAAAGTAACATTTCCAGGTTCCAGGGACTTGGACCTGGCTACCTTTGGGGCTGTTATTTTACCCACCAGCTGAGCTGCTTCTCCATCCAGTGCTTGCCTTCTGAGAAACCCTTTTATCAATTGTTTCTGAAATACTCTCAAGGTTCTTGCTAAAGAAATATAGCCTCTGGTTTTAACCGTTATTCAAGCTTAAATAAAAGGATTTATAACAGTTTGTGTCTACAAAAAATTCCAAGATTTATCAACTTTTTCTTGGAACATTAAATTGTATTTAGTAATAGCTTAGAGACAATTGTTTTAAGCTTCACTTCATTTATTTATTTATTTATTTTGAGATGGAGCTTCACTTATTGCCCAGGCTAGAGTGCAATAGCGAGATCTCTGCTCACTGCAACCTCCACCTTCTGGGTTCAAGCGATTCTCCTGCCTCAGCCTCCTGCATAACTGTGATTACAGGTGCTTGCCACCACATCTGGCTAATTTTTGTATTTTTAGTAGAGATGGGGTTTCACCTCCTGATCTCAGGTGATCCACTCACCTCGGCCTCCCAAAGTGCTGGGATTACAGGTGTAAGCCACCACACCTGACCTAAACTTCACTCTAAAAGGCTTAATTGAGGCTGGGCATAGTGGCTCACGCCTGTAATCCCAGTAGTTTGGGAGCCTGAATGCTGATGGATCACCTGAGATCAGGAGTTTGAGACCAGCCTGGCCAACATGGTGAAACCCTGTCTCTACTAAAAATACAAAAATTAGCCTGGTGTGGTGGTGTGTGAATGTAATCCCAGCTACATGGGAGGCTGAGGCAGTAAAATTACTTGAACCTGGAAGGCAGAGGTTGCAGTGAGCCAAGATCATGCCACTGCACTCCAGCCTGGGTGATAGAGCAAGACTCCATCACAAAAATAAATAGATAAATAAATACATAAATAAATAAATGGCTTAATTGGGAACTTTCTGAATGCACCATGCTACTAATTTCTCTTGAGAGCCTTTATTTTTATTTTTACTTTTTTTTTTTTTTGAGATGGAGTCTTGTTCTTTGTCCCAGGCTGGAGCATAGTAGTGCCATCTAGGCTCACTGCAACCTCTGTCTCCTGATTCAAGCGATTCTCCTGCCTCAGCCTCCAGAGTAGCTGGGATTACAGGTGCATACCACCACACCCAGCTAATTTTTGTATTTTTACTAGAGATGGGGTTTCACCATGTTGACCAGGCTGGTCTCGAATTCCTGACCTTGATCCTCCAGCCTCAGCCTTCCAAAGTGCTGGGATGATGGGCTTGAGCACGGTGGCTGGCCAAGAACAATTTTTGAGTTTAGGAGAAAACTCTGGCGTTATTCATTCGGCAGTATGTATGTAATAGGCTCAAATGCATTTCAGCTGTCACAGGACGTAATCTGTTAGGGAGAGCTATTCATAAGTAACTCAAGGTGGGACTTGGTGAGTGCAAAAATGAAAGATCATGAAAGTTAAGCGAAGAGTGACTTGGCCCTTGAGAGATTTTGTGGGCAGAGAGATTGGTGTTCAGGTGGGGTGGAGAGCATTCCAGGAAGAGGAAGCAGCACAGGAAGAAGGGGGTGGAGACAGGAAGAAGAAAACCCATCAAAACCAAAACAGGAAACCAAGATACCCACAGACATAACTGCTTTAGAACAAGCAAGTGGGCTGAGTGCGTGGCTCAAGCCTGTAATCCCTGCATTTCTAGGAGGACAAGGTGGGCAGATTGCTTGAGCTCAGGAGTTTGAAACCAGCCTGGCCAACATTGCAAGACCTTGTCTGTACTAAAAGTGAGCTGGCTGTGGTGGTACGTGCCTGTAGTCCCAAGAACAAGCAAGTTGGCTGAGCGCGTGGCTCAAGGCTGTAATCCCTGCATTTTGGGAGGACAAGGTGGGCAGATTGCTTGAGCTCAGGCGTTCGAGACCAGCCTGCGCAACATTGCAAGACCTTGTCTGTACTAAAAATAAAATGAGCCAGCTGAGGTGGTGCGTGCCTGTAGTCCCAGCTATTCAGGAGGCTGGGGCAGGAAGATGGCTTGAGTCCAGGAGTTGGAGGCTTCAGTGAGCCCTGTTCACAGTGCTGTACCCCAGCTGGGGTGACACAGCAAGAGCCTGTCTAAAAAAGAAAAAAAGAGAAAGAGCAAACAAGTAGGCATTCCTGTTTCCTCAGGTTAGGGTTCTTTTCAAAGGAGCTTTTCAGGTGGCCAGATATCAAAGATGAGCCAGCCTCCCCCCGAGCCTGTGGACTCCACCGTGAAGGGAGTCGGCTGTTCCTACGATACCATTGCACAGTTGTGCCTCACATAGGACAATGAATGCAAGAATCGGTCAAGTCATCGAGGCTGCTTTGGCTCACGCACACCTCCGGGAACTGGCAGAGAGTAACATTAGTTGGTCTCGCCTCAAAAGCAGGCTTTCCCAGCCTCGGCCCTACTGACCGTTGGGGAGGGCACAGGAGTAAGGGGTGTCCTGGGCATGGCGGGACTGAGCAGCCTCCTGGCCTGCACCCGCTGGATGCTTGGAGTACCAGCCACCCTCTATTGTGACAATCAAAAATGTCTCCAGGCCGGGCACAGTGGCTCACGCCTGTAATCCCAGCACTTTGGGAGGCCGAGGTGGGTGGATTGTCTAAGCTTAGGAGTTTGAGACGAACCTGGGGGCAACAGGGTGAAACCCTGTCTCTACTAAAATATAAAAAATTAGCTGGGCTTGGTAGTACACATGTATAATCCCAGCTACTCAGGAGGCTGAGGCCGGAGAATCGCTTGAACCCAGGAGGCGGAGGTCGCAATGAGCCGAGATGGTACCACTGCCTTCCAGCCTGGGCCACAGAGCAAGACTCTGTCTCAAAAACAAACAAACAAAAAAAAAATCTCCAGAAATTGCCAAATGCCTTGGCAAGGAGGAGGAGGGGGAGCATTGTCCCCGCAGAGAGCTCTGCCTCCAGAGGCTGCATCCAGCCCGGGTTCCTTGCCTGAGTTATGAGGAATTACCCCCATGAAATAGGTGAAAACCTTGACTAGTAGGAACGTGGCAAACTAGGCATCCATTCTTCACCTGCACCCTTTAGGTCTTAGGGCCACGTTTGTCTCACTCACTGCTGCCTTCATTTTAACTTTCCTTCAAATCATTAACAAAGCCACAAAATGGAGCTGAAGTTTTCTTACAAGAAGGAAAGAAAGTCAAATTGGAAGGACGTAGAGAGAAAGAATGAGATAGGAAGTTTATTTTAGTCTATCAAATATCAACTTACTCATATTTATCTGTACTAGAAGTTTCTAACTACTCATGGCTTTAAACTATGACCTGTGTCCCTGGCGGATGCTTTCATGTTCATTTTCCTGGACATGCTGTCTCTTTTCATCAGGCTAAAGTCATTAAGGCCCTAAAGGAGGTGGCTTCAGTATCGCCCCCTCTGGCAAAGATACCAAGGGGCGTGGGTTTCTCAGAAGGCCTTGCCTGGCACCCCTCCCAGCACAAGCTGGCGGCTGGGTGTGGGTTCCCTCTTGACTTACTTTCCCAATAGTTCCCCACTCTGTCACTAACCTCAGCAGCAGTATCAGTGTCCCAGAAAGGAAGAATTAAGGGACAAATACCAGGCAGGAACAGTGGAGGGGTGGACAGGCCAGCCCCTGTCATTCCCAGCGTGTAAACAGGTGGCCTGTGTGTTCCTGGGCTGCCTCAGAGTTGAATATGCAAAGACGCTTAAAGTCAAGCACCTCAAAAAGCAGCAAGACCAAACCCACCTGTTGAACGTGGGAGGATGGCTGGGCACAGTGGCTCACGCCTATAATCCCAGCACTGTGGGAGGCCAAGCTGCAAGGATCCCTTGAGGCCGGGAGTTCCAGACCAGCATGAGCAATGGAGTAAGACCCCAGCTCTACAAGAAATAACAAAAAAGATTAGCCAGGTATGGCGGTGCGTGCCTGTAGTCCCAGCCACCCAGGAGGGTCAGGCAGTAGGATCCCTTGAGGTTGGGAGATCGAAGCTTGCAGTGAGCTGTGATTATGCCACTGCACTCCAGCCTGGGTGACGGAGTGAGACCCTGTCTCAAAAAGTTTAGGAAGGAAAAAAAGAACAATACATGGAGTTCCAGCCGATTATGAAGTGCGGCAGGGGGTTGGGGGCTGGGAGAGAATAACACACGTTGAAAGAGCGAGTGGCAGCCACTGCGCCAAGCCCTACTCACACACACAGTGCTCCTGGACCCGCCAGCAGGCACTCTCATTATCCGCTTGGCCAACAGAGAAAGTAAGGCATGCAGAGAAGGTTAAGTCAGAGAACTAAGTGGAAGATCCAGGACTCAAGCCCAGGATGCTGGTCCTTCGTCATCACCATTGTTTTCAGGGGTTATTTAAGAAATGCACTGCATAGCTGCTGTGTGTGTATTGATGAGCTTTCAGAGATGTCTGTTATTTATTAGATATTTTTCAGCCTTGTCGAGAGGAGACCCACTTCCTGTAAAGGAAAGGATGGAAATGCCCACGGCAACCCAGAAAACAGACACGGGCCTGACTCAAGGACTCCTTAAAGTTTTGCACAAGCAGGTACGAGGGGGTCTGTGGCCTCAGGCAGCTGGCCTGTGCTTTCCTTACTGTTCACTGTGCGTGATCACGGAGCGGGACCCACCCCGGCGGTGCATTTCAAAACCTCCAGAGGTCCCTGAAGCGCTGCCTTCTCTGCCACGCATCGTCAAGGTTTATTCAAGGAAGAAATACATTGTGTTCATGAGGTCTTTTACTAGCTTAAACAACCCAAAATAACTATCCAGGGGTGGATTTTAGAAAAGTAAAATATAATTTCTTTTAAATACAAAATTTAGATAACACTAGATTCTGCTAGGCAAAACATACAGATTTCCAGAACCTGGAGGGTTTCCAGTCTGTTCTCCAGGTGTGCATTTGTGCAAGCCGTGTGTGGGCCTGAGTGAGCCTCTGTCTTCTCCGTCTGGAAGACGGGGCTGCCCTTTGGCGCCCACGGTGGGCAGCGGCCTCTGGTGTCCAGTTCTGCAGAGAGCCTCAGCCCCTTCCTGCCTTGCACTTGGCCCCACACATCATCCTGTTTTTAGAGGTATGTGGGTAACAGAGCAAGGCTTGGCATTCCTCATGACTTGGTTCTTTTGCTAAAAGTGACACAGGGGCATAACCTTGATTTTCAAACTGACTTATCCCCATTCTACACTGTGAAGTGCTGTGCTTCTGCGTAGGATATGCTGAATTTTGAAACTAGGACTTTTCCATGGCTGCCTTAAGGGAAACGAATAACTCTTGAATGGTGTAGCTTGGGAAAAGACAATGCTGAAATCGCTCAAAGCCTTTTGACCCAAGATACGGCTAGCAGAGTGCACAACTTATCAGTCTTGATTGTTTAAAGTAGAAGGAAGGCTGGGCACGGTGGCTTACGCCTGCAATCCCAGCAGTTTGGGAGGCCGAGGAGGGCAGATGACTTGAGGCCAGGAGTTCAAGACCAGCCTGGCCAACAAGGTGAGACATTGTCTTCAACAAAAATACAAAACTTAGCAGGGTATGATGGTGAGCCACTGTAATCCCAGCTACTCAGGAGGCTCAGGTGGGAGAATTGCTTAATCTTGGGAGGTGGAGGTTGCAGTGAGCCGAGATCGCACCATTGCACTCCAGCCAGGCAACAGAATGAGACTGTCTCAAAAAAAAAAAAAAGAAGGAATATATTTATTTTCAGTTTTAAGATTTATCCTATCTAACTGTTAATGTGTTTAGGGGCTGGATTTCTAAAATGTTTTTATTTACTGAGGTTTATTTTTTATTATGAAGCATTTCAGACAGATAGTAGAGTGTCATATACCCAGTGTCTGTATGCCTATTTCATTAAGTCATAACATGATGCTGTATCCGCTTCACAGTCCTTTTTTTCATTTAAGAAGTAAAAAGTTGCCACTTGCCACCTTCTCTGCCCCCTCCCCAGGGCTGACACGACCCACTGCCATGTTTGGAGTTCATCTTTCAACTGCGTGGGGTGGGTTACTTGGCGTACGTTGAAGTATTCACAAGCATTCTATTGCTTCCCAGGTTTTAAAACATACATACATTGTGTCATACTATGTTTTCCAAACAGTGCCACCACAAGAAATACGTGACACTAAGCGATCTGGAGCAGAAGTGGAAGAATTTGTGCCTGCCGAAGGAAAAACTCAAAGCGCTCTTACAACTGGATCCTTGTGATAACAAGATCGAGTGGATAAAATTCTTGGCATGTGGCTGTAGCATGCTTGGTGGGGTATGTACCTATATACAGCATATTAGTAATTCTGAAATGTAGTTTCAGTAGCTAAAGGGAACACGTTAGTATCTTTGTCTTAGAAAAGCATTTTTCCCCCAGAGGCCTATTATATTAATATTTTCAGGCTTATAGTTAATTTACAGAAATTACTAATGAATACCTCAATTTAAAAGTTAATAGTAGATGAAAGATTTGGATACTATTAAAATATATTTAGGTTTTAGAAGAAAATGCGTCAATGTCTTTTTAAAACTACAAATCATTTTGTAAACTGTTGTCTGTTTTGCTCATCTGTGGAAAGAGGCATACACTTATTTTCTACTTTAGTAGAAATCTATTATTTTTATTTTATTTATTTATTTTTTTGAGTTGGAGTTTCACTCTTGTCCACCAAGCTGGAGTGCAGTGATGTGGTCTCTGCTCACCGCAACTCCCAGGTTCAAAGAATTCTCCTGCCTTAGCCTCCCGAGTAGCTGGGATTACAGGCGTGCATCACCACACCCAGCTAATTTTGTACTTTTAATAGAGACAGGGTTTCTCAATGTTGGTCAGGCTGGTCTTGAACTCCCGACCTCAGGTGATCCACCCACCTTGGTCTCCCAAAGTGCTGGGATTACAGGCGTGAGCCACCCATGCCCGGCCTTAGCAATCTATTATTAAATAACTAATAGATACAGTGCAACTTTGCTGATGTTCGAGTATAAGCCAAGAGACTTAGGAATAAGACATGATCCTCCAGATCACGAGGTGAGCCTGGGAGGTCGGGGTGAGAAGGGAGAGGTCGGAGCTGGGACGATGTTGGCAGGAATTCCTTTGCAAACCGAGCGTCAGTCTTCTCAGCTAAAGTATTGCTATGAGACATGGTTGAGTGAAGGAAGAGTAACCTGGCATCAGCCAGGTTAAGCTTGTGAAGAAAGGAGGCAGAGAAAGGAGAACCAGCTCCCTTGACTACCTAGACGAACACTTTTCTTTTACTCCCTCCCTTCAATCTGTGGGCCCCCACGAGTGTAACTGGGTGCACCGTGGGTCCTTGCTTCACAGCCCACACTCAGCTCTGGTTCATGCATAGACTTCTTTCATTCCAGTTAAATCAGAACGAATTACTTGAAACAGGTGATGGTAAACACCCGCAAACCTACCCAGTGTGGTCACTAACACACCAACAGTCACTTCCAACCACCTGTATCCTCACCCATATCCCATCCCCTTGCCCGGTGGCCTGAAGCCACGACATTTCTGAAGATCCTGCTTCCTGTTCCCTGGCTGCTAAACACAGGTGTCTGTGTGTCCCCCAAGAGGTACATTGCAGAATTTTCGTTGGTTTTGGCTTGATGAAAAGACAATTGTGTCGTTAGTAATTTTCTGAATTTTTCATTCCCAATGATATTCCTAGATGTATTCATCTGTAGCATCACAGGCCTCGTAGTTCATCCCTTCCTCCGCCATGTCACATCCAGTGTAGCGCAATTCACCAGCAGAGGGCCCCAGTGGGAAGCTCCGTGCCCTCAGGGAGTCGCGTGTGGTGTGGCTGCAGAGTGAGCAGGAGTTTTGTTGTGTAACTGCCCAAAGGCAGTGGAGGTGCTTCCCGTCAGCCCTGGGCTAACTGTGCCAAGGCCTGGATGCTGGCAGCCCGGGTACCCTCCAGTAGCAAGGACAGGTGCAGATGGCACCAGGGGAGTGTCTCAGGGGGGTACTATCAGGATAGACTAAGGCAAATACATTTCATTATTGGAGACATTTTTATGTCACTTTGTTCATCTGGAACTCTGTGAAACCTGTCTATCTATCTATCTATCTATCTATCTATCGATCTCTGTATCTAGCTATGTATTTTTGAGATGGAGTCTCACTCTGTCACCCAGGCTGCAGTGCAGTAGTGCAATCTCGGCTCACTGCAACCTCCTAGGTTCAAGCGATTCTCCTGCCTCAGCCTCCTGAGTAGCTAGGATTACAGGTATGCACCACCATGCTCAGCTAATTCTTGTATTTTTAGTAGAGATGGGGTTTCACCATGTTGGCCTGGCAGGTCTTGAACTCTTGACCTCAGGTGATCTATCTTCCAAAGTGCTGGGATTACAGATTACAGGTATGAGCCACCGTGCCCAGCCTGAAATATATACATATATATATTTATATTTATATTATAAATATTTTAATATAAATATTTATAAATATTTATATAAATATTTATAATATAAATATATATAAATATTTATATAAATATTTATAATATAAATATATAAAAATATTTATAATATAAATATATATAAACATTTATAATATAAATATATATATTAATATAAATATATATTTTATATAATATATATTATATATATAAAATATCAACATATCTATCTATTTATATATATTTGAGACAGAATCTTGCTCTGTTGCCCAGGCTGTAGTGCAGTGGTGCGATTTGGGCTCACTGCAATCTCCACCTCCTGGGTTCAAGTGGTTCTCATGCCTCAGCCTCCCAAGTAGCTGGGATTACAGGCGTCCACCACCACGCCTGGCTAATTTTTTGTATTTTTAGTAGAGACAGGGTTTCACCATTTTGGTTAGGCTGGTCTCGAACTCCTGACCTCAGGTGATCCACCTGCCTCAGCCTCCCAAAGTGGTGGGATTACAGGCATGAGCTACCATGCCCAGCCCTGAAATCAATATCTTAATATATAATTGTATGTAGTATTTGAATTAATGTTGGTGGTTTCTGCCTCTAAGCTTAGTTGTAAAATTTTGATTTAACAATGATGAGAAAGTAGAATAATTCATGTTTTTGGATCCATCTTTATAATGTTCACCTTCGTAATTGTGAAAATTAGGAACTAGATTTAAAACAAGATCGAATCTGATTTGGAAAATAAGGCCTCTTGTCCCTGTAGAGTGTGTGACACTAGATGGAGACATTGTGTTAAGGATAGAGCTTCACTGTCTCAACTGACTCCTGGGGAAGAGACGTCACAGACAGCACACATTCTTTTGTTTTCTTCCTGTCATATGTTCCTTTACCCACAGGGAATGCATTTACACAGGAAGTGTGCTGTGGGTCACTGCAGGTTCCTGCCTGTCTCCTGACTTGAGTCACCTCTGGCAGCAGGGCTCCAGGTTTGCCCTTGACTCCTTCCATAGGTGCTGGAGACCCCCGCTGGTTGTAGAAATCCACAGCCACCCTCTGCGCTGGTCCCGTGTGGCTCTGGACTCAGGATCAGGTTCAGGTGTGAAAGCAGGTATCTCCTTCCTCAGAGGAGCATGTGGTCGTCTGGGGTCCATGTCAGCTGCCAGGGATGCCCACTTTGCCCGGGCTCCCTCAGCCCACAGAGTGCTCAGCATGAGTTCAAACACCTGCCTCAGGGTACGCCAGGTAGACAGGAGGTTCTTGGACCCGCCAGGCCCTGGTGTGGACACATGTGTTGTTGATCATGTTGGTAGCTTGGAGGTGTGCTAAGAACACAAAAGCTGTGAATTCCAGGAGGGGGTTCTTCATGTTGTTTGGCATCATAAGCGTTCATTTTTATGCTTTTAAAAAACACCCTCAAAAAGGAGGAAATGAAGCGAAGTGCGATGAGAAGTAATTTGCAGTGGATCACTGCTTGCAGAAGTTTATTTCTCATAGGATGCGGTATAAGTGGTGTCTAGCTACTGCCTGTGTGAGCGGGATAGATGTCATTCCTGCTCCCTGTGTCCATGGCATGGGTGTGGCTGGTGGCAGATTTTCTCTCTGTGTTGTTACATTTCTCTTAGAAATAGCTCTAGTCAAATTCATCGAGTTGACGATCTCTGAAAAGGCTGGAAACCTCCGCTTCAGTTTCTGAGTCATACGTATCATTCATTCATTCCCCAAATGTTTACCGTGGATTACTTTGTGCTTGGCCCTGTTCTAAGTGCCGAAGGTTCTGGAGTGAACAAGGTGGGCAAACATCCCCAGATCTTGGAGCCGATGTCCTGTTGTAGCCTTGGATGCCTGAACACTGCTCTAGTTATTACATCCACAGTACCCATTCAGGGGCACTGTGAGCTGCCCCCAGGCAGGTGAATAAGGACGTTAAATTGCCATCTAGGGGCCGGGTGTGGTGGCTCATGCCTGTAATCCCAGCACTTTGGGAGGCCAAGGCGGGCGGATCACAAGGTCAAGAGATCGAGACCATCCTGGCCAACATGGTGAAACCCCGTCTCTACTAAAAATACAAAAATTAGCTGGGCATGGTGGCATGCGCCTATAGTCCCAGCTACTCGGGAGGCTGAGGCAAGAAAATTGCTTGAGCCTGGGAGGCGGAGGTTGCAGTGAGCCAAGATTGCACCCCTGCACTCCAGCCTGGCACCTGGTGACAGAGCGAGACTCTGTCTCAAAAAAAAAAAAAATTGCCATCTGGGTGTTAAAAGACTCCTGTCCTCTTTCTCAATGTCTTGATGTGCATGTTGTGACTTTTGTTTTACTGAATTTTTTTTTAAGAGACAGGGTCTCGTTCTATCACGCAGGCTGGAGGGCAGTGGCATGGTCAGAGCTCACTGCAGCCTCAGCCTCCTGTACGCAAGCGATCTTCCCACCTCCCAAGTCACTGGGATTACAGGCACTCAGCGCCACACCCAGCTCATTTTTCAGTTTTTGTAGAGACAAGGATCTTGCCATGTTTCCCAGGCTGCCTGAGTTTAAGCAGTCCTCTGGCCTTGGCCTCCCAAAGTTCTGGGACTTACAGGTGCAGGACACAGAGCCTGGCTTTTGTTTTTCCATTTCTGCAATGCCGTTAACGATCCTGAGCATTAAAGCTGTGGATGAAAATGTTTTGTTTTGTTTTTTAAGCATGGGGATCTTTTTTTAACATAAGAAAATTGTGAACCAGGTCTTTCTTCACCATACTCACACTGACAGTCCATCATGATCAAAACAAATAACAATGACTTCAGTCAGGCTTTTAAATGCATTTGAACTTTATTAATCACAGAAGGCTCTCTCTCCGTTTATAACCGCAGATGCACACGTGTCTGACGTAGCTTTTGGTCTGAACAGGGTGCGTGCAGTGGGCATGATTTCTGGTGTTTTCCTGTGTGCGGGAGTGGGCAGAGCCCTATGTGTGTGTATTCTCTGAAATCGTCTCAACAGCCCTTTGAGGAAGGCACTGTTTGCCGGGATGCAGGCTGTGGCCCCGAGGCAGAGAGAGGCCGAGTCACAGCAGGTGACTTGGAAGTGGGGAGAGGGAGGACCCGTCCCAGTGGTTCCGCAGCCCAAGGAGTGTGCGGCCCACAGGTTAGGACCACCTTTTTCAAGTTTACGCCTGAGATTTCCTGTCTTGGAGAATAACAACTCCTCAGGACGATCATCATAACCATTTTGCGTCCTAAAGTGATTCATATCTTGGACGGCATTCGGCCCCAGCCTCCCCTGACAACACTCCCTCGGGAGTTCTCAGCACATCACCCCATCCAGCTGTGCTACAGTGTGTCGGATTTGGTGACTGACCCATCGCGATACCCTGCTGGCCTGACGTGATGGCACCTGCACCAGTGACTGAGGCTGCATCTTGCTTACTACTCTGCTGCTGCTTTTCTTCCAGGTTCCCCCAGCTAGGGCTCAAAAGTCCATTCAGAGCTGTCCAAGAAAGGCCAACAGAATTTCTCATAGCGCCTGCAGCCCAGCCAACCTCCCCGCCCCCAGTGGGAGCCTGAGGCCACAGGTGCATTTAGGAAGCTGTTCCTGAAGACAGAGGAGCCGCTGGGACTCCTGACTCCCCTGGCCGCATCCCCAGTTCCCCGATTGCTCACATCCCTCCCTCTACAGGAAAGAGGCAGGAGCCATGCTCCACTGACCAACCTTTCCCCGCCCGCTGGAGAGTCCCATGGGCCGCTGATGCTGGCCGCTGTGGCCTCTCCATTTCTGTTTGGGACAGGAGCATCACACCCCAGCCACGGGGTGACTGCTTCTTCCCATCCAGGGCCTCCCACCCTCACCTGCTGTCAGCACCAGAAACCAGCTTTAAATTAGCAAACTCTAGAGACTGATAGAACTTGATAAAAAGGCCCTCAGGGTTTTGAAAATGCAGTGCTGGGTTAGTAGCGTGGCTTTACTGAAAGTCCAGTCTCTACCCCAGCACGGGCAGCCACACTGCGGAAGGGGACTTCCTGTGTTCTGATTCTGTGTAAAACGGTCCTATTTTTGTGTCCATGCCCACTGAGAGGGGCCTTTGGGGAGGCGTGAGGTGACTGTTCTTCAGGGGCCTCGTGTCATAAGAACAGCTGTAATTCAGAAACTGAAAAATCCTGCCGAGGTGGCACACCGGAAATGCCCAGAAAATAGTAGGTGCCTCTGTGCCTGTGATCTGCACACATCTCCATTTTACTTTCAGATTACGGGTCAGGTTTGGTTAAAAATGAAGTGCTTGGCCAGATGCAGTGGCTCACACCTGTAATCCCAGCACTTTGGGAGGCCAAGGCGGGTGGATCACCTGAGGTCAGGAGTTCAAGACCAGCCTGGCCAACATGGTGACACCCCACCTCTACTAACAGAAATTAGCCAGGCATAGTGCCAGGCATCTGTCATCCCAGCTACCGGGGAGGCTGAGGCAGGAGAATTGCTTGAACCCAGGAGACGGAGGTTGCAGTGAGCTGAGATTGCACCACTGCACTCCAGCCGGAGTGATAAGAGGAGACTGCATCTAAAAATAAAAACAAAAACAAAAAACAACTAAGTGCAGCTTGCTGGTCACCTCCACCCGGCATGTATTGCACACGGGAGACTCAATCAGCGACAGGAGGGAGGGCAGCATGGGACAGCTGTGCCAAGGAGAGAGCTTTTGGCTGGTGTGCAAGTGACCATGCCACCCACAGGCCTTTGGAATTGAGAAACACATTTTGAGAAATGTAACTTGCAGCACAAGATCAAGGATGTTGCCTTATGAATCCTTCTGGATATAAAAATTGCTGCCGATTATTGTCAGAAACATTGACATGGGTAGTGTCATCACGCCTTTGCAGAGGCAGCGACGCTCGAGTGTTTTGATGTATTTTTCCTGAAATACCACTTCCTCTGAAGCCTTGGAACAGCGCGTCACACAGATCTCATCTGCCTGCTCCATCCACGCCAACTGCTTCCTTCCCAACTCATCCTTCCTGAGGCCCCGCAGTTCTGCACGCAGTGGTGACGGACTTCCATTTGTGTCAGGTATAAATGCAAATCCCAGCATAACAACATGTCTTTGAAAGTTTCAAGCAAGAAACATGGATTGTGAAATGCACGACTCCACCGTCAGCAAGTCTTCTCTTGGGGACAGTCTCTTAGAGGAGCCACATGTGCAGTGGTCCTGCAGAGGTGCCCGCAGCTCCGCAGGGTGGGTTCCACGCTTTTCCTAGAGAGAGCATCGCATCGCCTTGGGGGCTGCACTCACCCCGAACCGTGGCCACCTCAGCAGTGCCTCCACTAGCACTGCTGGCATGGGCAGGGGCTGGAAATGGGAGGAGCTGCCCCATCAGCCACTGGGGACGGGGAGATCAGTTCTGTTCAGGGCTCCATCTCCTGCAGCCAAATGTCTAAGTCCCTATATAGGCAACGTCTCTGCCCCAGGCCTCGCCCCCAGAGTCTGCCTGGTGACTGCTAGGCATGACAAAACAGAGTATTCCCTGGCATGAGCTCAGAGACCCACCGGCTGTGCTCCAGGCCTGGCTGGGTGACCTTGGGTGATTGCTGAGCCCCTCTGGGCCTTGGCCAGGTGTCTCTCTGCTCCTCATGGTAACCACAGGAGGTGACTGTCATTATTCTCGCTTCCAGAGGAGGACAGCATGCTGCGTTATCAGCCTTGTTCTGACATGGTGTTCTGTAGGAGAGGCTTTTCTGCCCCACAGCCTGGAGCGGGCTCAGAGCCCTTTCCTGACCCTGAGGTTGTGGGGTTTATTCCCGATTTAGTTACTGTGGAGCCAGACAGGGCTGGCCTGGCTCTCGGAGGCCTTTTCCCTGTGTTTGCAGCTCTCCTGCCGCGACAGTGCTTGGTGCTGGCCCTGCTGTGTTTGTTTCTTGGCTTCCCTTGGGAGCACAGCCTGGATTCATCCCTGCAGGCGCTTCCCTAGGGATTCGGGGTCGCCTCCGAGGCTGCTGCAAGCAGGAGCTCCTCAGCCTGCCCTCACACCCCACCCAGCAGCCTGCAGGGTTCCAGCCTGCCTGGGAAGGCCCTGTTCTCAGTCATGTTTGCCAAGCGATGTGGTTTAAATACTCCCACCGCTGGTGAGTTCAGGCTGCCAAGGTGAAGTCCTCCAGCTCACATAACTGCTGGAAACTGAACAGTTGGCTCCCATCAGCCAGCTCCAGCTCAGCACCCGGCTCCAAGGAAATCCTGTGCCTCGTTCCTGGTCCGTCCTGTGTGCTCTCTCCACCAGGAAACGCTTTTCTTCACTCACCAGCAGCCTCCCTCCTGGCCACCCTTTCTGCATCCACATGTTGGTCCCTCATCTCCCCAGCTCTTGGTGGTGTGGTGTGTCCATGTGCTCTCCTCCCATGCTGTCCTCCCCCTTCAGCAACCTCATGGGGCTCGGTGGTATACACCATCCTGCTCATGTACACCATCCCGCCCATATACACCATCCCGCCTGTGTACACCATCTCTCCCGTGTACACCATCCCTCTCGTGTATACCATCTCGCCCGTGTACACCATCCCGCCCATATACACCATCCCACCCATGTACACCATTCCCCCGTGTACACCATCACACCCATATATGCCATCCCTCCCATGTACACCATCCCACCCGTGTACACCAACCTCCCTGTGTGCACCATCCTGTGCGTGTGCACCATCCCGCCCAAGTACACCATCCTGCCCTTGTACACCATCTCACCTGTGTACACCATCCCCCTTGTACACCATCCCGCCCGTGTACACCATCTCGCCCGTGTACACCATCCCCCCATGTACACCATCCCCCTGTGTACACCATCCCCCTGTGTACACCATCCCACCCATGTACACCATCTAGCCCGTGTACACCATCCCCCCGTATACACCATCCCGCCCATGTACACCATCCCGCCCATGTACACCATCTCACCTGTGTACACCATCTCACCCATGCTCCTCAGAGCACCAGGCCCACTAAGTAGTTACCTGAGTCACCACTTCCACTGGGCGCCTGACAGACGTGTCAATGGAAGCCACCCCGAGCTCAGCTTCTTGCTTCTCTCTGGAACTTCCCAGTTGATAGCAAATCTACCCTTCCAGCTGTTCAGGCTCCAAACATTGGAGCCACTTTTCATGGTTCTGTCTCTCCCCGCGTGCAGCCGCCAGCGAGTTCCAGTAACTCCACCTTCAGGAGAGGCCGAGTCTGGCCCTTACCAGCTGTCGGCTGCCGCCACCCAGGGCCCTGGCTGGATTATTCCAGCAGCCTCCTCACTAGGTTCCGCCTTCCACCCTCATCACTGGGGCCTCCTCGTCATACATCAGCAGAAAGACTCCTTAGAAACACTCCACAGTGCTCTGTCTTTGTTTAAAACCCTGTGACACCTTCCCATAGAACCCAGTCAAATCCTCGCTGGGCCTGTAAAGATCCCTGTGGCCTGCACCACCCCATCCCGCTGACCTCAGTTCCCGAATTCCTTCCCCTCCATGCCTGCCCCAGCTGCCTGGAGCTGCTGGCTGTTTCTCGAGCACACAGAAGTGTACCTGGAATTCTCCCAGCGTCCCACATGACTGGCTCCTTTCCCCTGGGTCTCTGCTTAAATGCTACCTGCTCTGACCTTCCCTGACCACCCGATTGAAAATGTCACCCTCCACCCCAGCACTGCCTGCCCACTGCTACAGGCAGCCCCTTCCAGAGCCCTCAGAATCCAGGTGTTGCGGCTCTCCCACTGGACAGTGGTCTCCACCTGAGCAGGCGTTAGGCATCTGTCACTGCTATATCCTGGCCCGATCCAGGCCCTTGGCAAATGTGGAGGGAAGAAAGGGCTGTCCATGTGTGTGTGCTGGCGAGGGGGGTTACATTTCAGCAGCCACTCTTGTGAGCTCACCTTCGTCAGTAAGCAGTGTGATCATCCAGGCAGGTACGAGACAGTCACTCTGGCAAGGACAAGCTTCACAGAAGGGACTTGAGGTGGGGACTGAGGCATGGATCAGTCACATCAGAGGCCAGCTATGAAATTGGAACATCTGTCCCCGAAACTCACCCTGGCCAGGGTGTTGAAGTCTGCAGGTCATGATGTCTTGGTACAGAAGGAGAAAAAGAGACCTGGGCTGTGTATTCTCTTTTTAAAAGATAGTAATCTTATGTTACATGGTTTCCCACACCTCCTTCAATGCACACGCGCGTGCACGCACACACACACACACCTCTCATGTTTTTTTCAATAAGGAAGAATTGAGCAGGTTGGAGGTGGGAGGCCATGGGCTGGCCCCAGGGGGACCCTGGTGCCCAGGCCTGCAGCTCCAGCGCTGCGCAGCCTCTGGTCTCATGAAGATGACCTTGGCCTGGCCTGTTAGCTGTCTCCACTAGGGGCTTGGCGGAGAGGGCAGGTGCTGAAAGCGTCTGCCGCGTGGAGGCAGGGAGGCCTGCTCAGAGGACCGGCTTTCCCACTGAAAGTGGAGGGTGGGCTGCTGTCTGGGATGACCCCAGCGTTGGGGAAGAGTGTGAGGGAGATGAACAGTCTGCAGGGAGGAAGTCCAGGTGCTGTCCTGGAGCTGAGCAGGGCCCGGAGCCTTCTATGTGAGCAGGGCGGGGCCGGGACAGAGCCCTCCCCGGGCCTGGTGGGCAGGTGTCTGTGGTACACAGACCCTCCTGGTAGGCACGCGGGCCGTTGGCTGCCAGCCCTGCCCTCTGCAGGCAGCACCTCTGGCTGGTGGCAGAGTTCATTCAGCCCCAGGGCACATCCCCAGGTGGGTCTCTGGGCCAGATGGGGCTGCACATTCCTGCTTTAGCTTAGGAAGTTGGTTTTAAAGACATTGATGCTTTCTCTTGACTGTAACAGTCATTTCTATTTTAATAGAAAATAAGATCTGTGAATTAGAATTTTTTTTCTGGTCAATTGCACCTCGTTCAAACTTTTCCTTTTGATTTTTCATTATGGCAATTGTACATCCACATAGTTCTCGGTTCAGACAAAGCGCATACTTTTTGGAGAATTCTGTCTAACATGCTAGAGTGTTGATTCTGCTGGTGCCTGCTCTCAGTGTTAGTGATGCCAGGAGTAACTGTTTTTCTCCCCGCCTGGCTGTGGCGCTCCTAGTCCTTGAACACTGCACTGAAGCACCTGTGCGAGATCCTCACGGATGATCCAGAGGGCGGGCCCGCTCGCATCCCCTTCGAGACATTCTCCTACGTCTACCGCTACTTGGCCAAATTAGACTCTGACATATCTCCCTCAGAGACGGAATCCTACCTTGCCTCTCTCAAGGAAAATATGTGAGTATGCACACTCTCCGGGATCCAGGTATGTTGGCCGTGGGAGAATTTCCTGTTTGACTTCTCCCATGGAGGGAAAAACTCAGTTTTCCCTTTGCTCTCACATCACAGCAATGATCAACCCCGAAGATGGCTCTGACCACATGTGTGGGGGTTTTTCCTCACCAAAAAGCGAGCAGGCCGTTCTGCAGCAGACACCAGCTGTGCGTTCTCATTCATCCGTGACCCTGTCTACCTGGAGATGGCGTGAGATCCCGCAGGATGAGGGCTCCGTCCCCAGGACTGCCCCCACCCTGCCCCATTTCTGATGCCAGTTGCAAGCCCCAGATTATTTTGGCTGTGCTTCCGATCAACTGGCTACAAATCGGGGTTCCCATGACCCCTCCTTGGGTCGATTAATTTGCTAGAATAGCTCGCAGAACTCAGAGAAACACTTACGTTTAGTAGTTTATTACAAAGGATATTTTAAAGGTTACCAACAGTCAGAAGACAGACATAGAGAGAGGGCTGGAAGGGTCTGGAGCTCGGGGGCTTCTGTCCCCGTGGAGTTGGCGTATGTCCCCTCCCTGCACAGGAATGAGCTCTTGTTCACCTTCCTGTCAGCCTCCATGAGTTTAGCTACTGGGAAACTTTCTGAGCTCTGTCCTTTCAGGATTTTTTTTCTGGAAGCTTCATTATGTAGCCATGACTGATTAAATCATTGGCCATTAGCGATCCCCTTAGCCATCAGCTCCTCACCCCCATCCCAGGCTGGGCTGGGCTGAAAGCCCCACCCCTCTAATCCTGCTTCGGGCTCTCCAGTGACCAGCCCTGTCTTGAAGCTGCCTGGGTCGCCAGACAGTCACAAGCATACAGAAATAAGTCACTTTGGAGATTCCACAGATTTTAGGAGTTGGATGACAGGAGACAGCGTTGAAGACCAAATATAGATTTCACAATATCATGCCCCTTGTCTGCTATAACTTTGTCCCAACAAATCTTGTGTTTGGCAGAAGATTCAGGCACATCTGATGGTACTCGGGGTGGGCGTACGTGGAGCTGCAGATCAAAGGCCGTCAGTGAAATCAAGCGGCACCTCAGAAGGGAGCCCGTCCTCCGCTGTGGCTTCCACCCATGTAGGCTGAGGCTCAGGTTTCTTTAGACTTTAGAGGGAGAGAATGTAACCTGTCATTAAGACCCATGTATCCCAAATCTAGCCTGATTCCTACGTACAGTATGTCAGGTGGTATTAAATTGTAGTATGTTGAAAAGTGAGACAGAGCCGGGCATGGTGGCTCATGCCTGTAATTCCTGCACTTTGGGAGGCCAAGGTGGGCGGATCACGAGATCAGGAGTTCGAGACCAGCCTGACCAACATGGTGAAACCCCGTCTCTACTAAAAATACAAAAATGGGCCAGGTCTGGTGGTGGGTGCCTGTAATCCCAGCTACTCAGGTGGCTGAGGCAGGAGAATCGCTTGAGTCCTGGAGGTGGAGGTTGCAGTGAGCCGAGATCATGGCGTTGCACTCCAGCCTGGGCAACAAGATCGAAACTCCATCTCAAAAAAATAATAATAATTCATTTCTCTATAATGAAACATAGGCACTGATTTCTGCTGGTGGATAGCCTGACAGTGGTGCCATGGACGCAGGATCATTTGCAGAAACTTGAGGATGTCATTGACATCAGTCATGCAATTCTGGCTCTGATGGACTTGCTATGTGACCCCGACACATTGCATGTGTTACTGTATTTGCACCAGGCTGCGTGTGATGTAAGGCTGGTTCTGCTCTAAAGCATGACCTGCTGCTAACATTTGAATGTATTGTCCAGTGTTCTGATCACCTGTGACATTTTTAACAAGATTAATGAGTTCTCCCTTTAAAGATAAGATGCAGAGTAAAAAGGAACAAAGCTCTCGGGTCCTGCGGAAGTTCTCATGTGTTCATTCCTTAAACCATCAGTGGCTGCTGACTCTGCACCCTGCTCTACCTACGGGAGGCAGAGAAAGCAGCTGGGGCCGGTGGGGTGTGCAGAGGCGGTGGTAACAGTACAGGGCACGGTCCGGACGCTGCACTGCTGCAGAGTAAGCCTGGTGAGCAGGAGGACAGGGCCCAGGTCCTCCAGGCTCCAGCCCCAAGGGAGATGGTGCCCCCGAGGTCTTCCCAGCACTTCCTCTTGGGGCCACCACCCCTCCAAGTGCTGGTGATGGTTTGTCCCTGAGCCCCACACCTCTCGTCTCAAATTGCCCACAGTACAGTTTATTGAGCACCTGTTCTGTGCTGGGTACTGGCGCAGGTGCCCGGATGTAGTCAGTGAACAGGTCATATCCTGACCCCTGGAGTTTCACCCTGTGGAGCAGACAGACACCAGATATGCAGATTTTAAGACAGCAGGTCGTACTAAGTGCCGAGAGGACAATAAGCCAGGGACGGGGACGAATGGGGGCTGGTCCTAGGGCCGCCTTCCGGCAAGGCACACACTCCTGCTTGCCTTGGCCTCCTGACCTGTCATCACCACCCAGACTCTTGTCCCTCCTTCCACCCTTTCCACCTGGCCATGGTGCCACCTAGCATGCAGGCTATAGCACCAGGAGCTTGGGCTCCAGTGATCCGCCAGCCTGGGCCCACTTCCTGCCCCAGCAGAGCCCTGCGTCCTGTGCCCCCTGCCCTGCCTGCCCCAGCCCTCCTCCCCTCCTTGTCCCTTCCACACTGTTTCCTTTCTTCAAACTCACATCCCCTCTGGTGCCCACCATGGGCTGAGCCTCTGGACTCCACGGTCCCCTTTTTCCCTCCTTACTCTGTCATATACTGTCACTCCAATCCTCCTACCCTCATGGAAGATGGCAGCTCCCAAGCCGTCCCTTCTCGACGCTGGTGTCTGTAGTCACACAGATGACCCGCTACTTTGTCCCCAGCTCTCTTCCCGATTCCCCATCTCTGCTTCTGCACCGCAATCCAGCCCTGCCGGTCCCTTCTCCCGCCCAGTCCGCTCACCCCTTCTCTTCTCTTGTGCTGTCTGACCTGGCTGCTCCACCTGACAGAGCCGCCTGGGACACAGGCGCTCCGATGCATTCCAAACCCATGTCCCCAGCCTCCAAGGAACTGGGGCCCTGTCCAGCATCCTGTCTCCCACCACTTTCCTGAGACTGCAAATCATCAAAAAAGAAAAACCTCTGAATATAGTACCGATCTTTTCCCCTAGAAATAAAGGTACATTTATTATAGGTTTTGGTTTTGGTACATTTTGTACAAGAAAAGAGAATGCTTTATTTTTGGAGGTAAGAATTACTGATGAGCAACCATAAATAGTTTTTAAAGTAGACATTTTAAATCATACTGTGTTTTACAAAATCTTAACAAGTATGCTATGAGAAATTACTAATAAGTATCTTTATCTGTATCCAATTTAGAGACGCCAGGAAGAACGGCATGATAGGGCTTTCAGATTTCTTCTTTCCAAAGAGGAAACTTTTAGAAAACCGTGAAAACTCTGAAGACGTGGGCCATTAATACAGAGAAGAATACATTTTAATGTCAAAATAGTGCTTTTGAAAATTTTGGCACCAAATACAGCTTCTCAATAATCACATACAGCTGTAGCGTGAGTGCTTTTCTTCATGGAAATTGAGTGTGACGGTGCTTCATGGGGCCTGTTCAATGATGGCTCTTCACTATGTCTTGTGAGGACCTTAACTGTAAGAAATTCATAACAGTAAAAGAACCTCTTTTAGTTAAATAATCGATTTGGAGACTGCAGAGGCAGAAGTGGGGTCTGAGCAGTTTGGAAAGTGGCTTTTCAGCTAGGCACAGTGGCTCACACCTGTAATCCTAGCACTTTGGGAGGCTGAGGCGGGCAGATCACTTGAGGTCAGTAGTTCGAGACCAGCCTGGCCAACATGGTGAAACCCCATTTCTACTAAAAATAATACCAAAATTAGCGAGGTGTGGTGGTGGCTGCCTGTAATCCTTGAATCGCTTGAATCTGGGAGGCAGAGGTTGCAGTGAGTCTAGACCACGCCACTGGACTAGAGCGAGACTCCAGCTGAAAAAGGAAAAAAAGGAAAAGTGGCTTTTCTTCTTCTTGACTCCATGCGGGTGGAGGGGCTTGCCCTTTGCTCCTGAGACTCCCTGGGAAGAGCATTGGCAGCTAAAGCTGGATCTTTTCCCACCCCAGGAACCCTGCTGCCTGGCCTAGTGTCTGTGGCTGGGGGAAGTGTAGTGGACAGCAGTGTGGTCCACTTAAATGGACATAAGCATCCAAGATCCTTTTTTTGCTTTCCTTTTTATAAAGTTTTCAAAAATGCCAATGCCAATGAATATAATTCAGTTAGCTTTAAGGCTACGGCTCAGGCCGTGGAGAGAACTCATGCGAATGCCTGTCTGGGAGCCCAAGGAGCGAGATCGGGCCCCTCTAAAACGTAGAGGGACAGATTACATGATGACTTTGGGGACAGCTTGCTAAGTGTCCATCCGGCAGCATTTGGATAAGACTTGCTTGCACTGTGACTGTCTGGCAGGGAGGTGATGGGGAGGGAAGTAGAGTCCTGCCTCCTGTCACCCCTGAGGCTGCCCACGTGTACCAAGAGAACCTCATCAAACTGCTGGCTAGCTCAGTGAGCAGCACAGCATCACTGCGCCCAAGAAAAGGCACGTGGAGAGTTTGGTAAGCCTGAGCATAGGTGACGATCACCATGGATAAACTCAGTCTGAAAATCTGAATGTATACAGCGTAAATCAGGAGCAGTTTTTCACCCTGTCAAAAAGGCAGGTGGTGTTTCAGTAATAAAAAGAATGAAGCGTGGAGACACAGCAGCGTGGGTGTGATGAGACCCGCCCCTGCTGGTGGACAGGCCCCCGCCTTTGTCCCTCGAAAAGGCTTTTGTCTCAAAAAGTGAGTTTTTCTTGGGAATGACTTGGTCATAGAAAGAGAAGCAGTGTTCTGTATGAGTCGGAAGGGCTGCCAGGACGGAGGACCGCAGACCCGGTGCTTACGTCGCAGAAGCGCTTCTTTCTCACTGTTTTGGAAGCAGAAGTCCAAGGTGAAGGTGTCGGCAGCGCTGGTTTCTCAGGAGGCCGCTCTCCGTGGCTCGCAGCTGCTGTCCTCCTCATGGTCTTCACCGGGTCTTCCTGTGTGCCTCTCTGTGTCCTCATTTCCTCTTCTTGGTAGAACACTAGTTATATTGTTTTAGGGTCCATGCTAATGACATCATGTTAATTACCTTTTAAAGATCCTGTCTTCAAATGCAATCACAGGCTGAGTTACTGACGGTTCGGACTTCACCTAATGAATTGTGTTGGTGGGGACAGGAGTTCGTCCACAATGCATCCTCCTCCAGCCCCCAGAATGGCTTTACCCTGACTTAGCAAGTGAGAGATCTGATGTTCAAACAGAAAGGTTTTCACGTGGAAACATGAACTGGCTCTACTGGTATAAAAAGAAACCCAAATAGAAAAAGAAAAGAAAGAAAGGAAGGGAGGGAGGAAGGCTGGGAGCGGTGGCTCATTCCTGTAATCCCAGCACTTTGGGAGGCTGAGGCCTGCAGATCATGACGTCAGGAGTTTGAGACCAGCCTGGTCAACATAGTGAAACCCCATCTCTACTAAAAATACAAAAAATTAGCTGGGCGTGGTGGTGGGTGCCTGTAATCCCAACTACTGGGGAGGCTGAGTCAGGAGAATCGCTTGAAAAAATCTGGAGGCAGAGGTTGCAGTGAGCCGACATTGTGCCACTGCACTCCAGCCCGGGAGATAGTGCGAGACTGTGTCTCAAAACAAAAAAAAAAAGAAAGAAATATAAACTGGTCTTGTCTAGTTGACACTGTAAACCAAGCAGTATGTGAAACAGATCACAGTTAACTTAGAAGTTTAT
Organism: Plecturocebus donacophilus; assembly: GCA_004027715.1. Taxonomy (NCBI): domain Eukaryota; kingdom Metazoa; phylum Chordata; class Mammalia; order Primates; family Pitheciidae; genus Plecturocebus; species Plecturocebus donacophilus. The sequence goes on along the minus strand of PVKP010022071.1, from coordinate 1,016 downwards.
TTTGCCAAGGCTCAGGACATGCCTGGAAGGAAAAAGCCAGGATCGCAGAGGCAGCCTGTGCTCCGTGCCTCTCTCCAAAGGGCTTCACTGTTGCAAGCGGAAAAGTGGGCTGGCGAGGAAAAGGGAGGGTGTGGTCATTACTGAGCCCATGGCCTGCAAGGGAGAAGGAGCAGGTGGGGAATTGCCAGCTATGCGTCACCTCGTGCTCAGTAAATCTGCATTTCACCTAAGACAAGGTGAACGCAGAGCTGCTACCTGAGATGTTTAACCTTTTATCTGTAGCTCTGTGCTTAGGAGCAAAAGGAAGGCAGCTTCTTGTGTGACTCAGCTTTCCACTTAATTTTTTTTCCTTCTGGCAGAGTGCACTGGGGTCCTGAGTTTTCATGTTCCTTTCATGACACCGTCTGAACACCTGTGTCATCTCAGAGTCGTGACCAAAATGCCCAGGCCTCATTTGGAGTATAAGCGCTCATCTGCCCAACCAGACCCAGGGTTTTCAGGACGCTCCTTAGAGTGGTCTCTGAGTCGAAGCAGAGCTGGCGTGAGCGCCTACCCAGGCCCCATCCCCTGAGTGCTGGGCCACTGGCCAGCTCAGCACGAGACTCAGGTGCACAGCCCTTAGATCCACCCAAGCATCGGGTTCTCCTGCTTAACGCTCTCTCCCTGTCTCTCCCGCAACAGAATCTGGGGTCTTCGTCTGGTTTTTGGTCACTCTTAGTTAACTCCAGCCCCTAGGGGTTGTCCCCGCCTCAGGGTTGACTGTCACCATTGGGGCTCCAAGGGCCCAGAGGCCAAGCTCCATCAAGAGTGGAAGATGGGGCCGGGCGCGGTGGCTCACGCCTGTAATCCCAGCACTTTGGGAGGCCGAGGCGGGTGGATCACGAGGTCAAGAGATCGAGACCATCCTGGCCAACACGGTGAAACTCCGTCTCTACTAAAGTACAAAAAATTAGCCGGACGTGGTGGTGCGTGCCTGTAGTCCCAGCTACTCGGGAGGCTGAGGCAGGAGAATTGCT
>PVKP010022070.1:0-38147 GCA_004027715.1 Plecturocebus donacophilus | reverse complement strand
AATTTAAAAACACATCCTTCAAAGTGGATTTTCTGTGAAATGACATAAGAAAGTAATTTGGAGCCTGGTATGATAAACAAGTTAAATGCTTAAAGTGGATCCTGGGATTTAACTTGAAAACAATGGGTGACTCTCACATGACATGACCTTTCCCAGGCCAGTAACAAACCATCCTTCATGCCCTTTTCTTAAGGAGTACATATCCATCCTACCTAGGAACTGCTGTGAGAGGAACACAATTCAAATGCATGTATGGTGGTGCATGTGCACCACTGACCTACACCCAGACAGAAGCGGTGAAGTCGAATGAGGAGAGCACTGGCTTCAGAGTCAGGCCAGAGGTGGAATCTGAGTCCATTGTTTTTCCTGCTTGTCCTTAGCTAAGCTATTCAATGGTTTTTAGCTTTAGTTTCTACACCTATAGCAATGAAACGTTGATAATACCCAGTTTGTAGGCCTCTGATTGGGGTTAAAGGGAGAAGATTGGTGTATAGAGCAGATAGGACCACTCCTTGCATATAGTCCAACAGCTGGAAGTCTCCTTTTTCTGTGCAGCTGTGAGTTATTCATTCATGTCTGTTTCCCTAGGCAGCCCTCCCTATGTGTGTGTATGACTCCTTCTGTCATTTCTGGGATAAGATCAAATTCTGAGACATAAATGAAAGATTTTGAGAAAGAGAGAGAGAGTGGTGATTTATCAGTCATTTGGTCAAGAGGAAATAAAGAATCATTTCAGAAATTTACTATAATTTGCCACTGTTCAGTCATGGTTATTGTGTGTCTTAAGAATTATATTGCCCTTGTTTTTGTTCTGTTGTGTTCAGTTGCCACTCTGCAGAGGCTCTTCAGGAAGTAACATTTGTCATGATTCTTAAAGACAATTATTCTGGAATTTCTATTTTATATCAGTTTCAAATTATTTAACTTGGTTATTACATTTTTTAAATTTTAATGATTCTACATTTCTGTTTCTAAAAAATGTACTCTGGCTCTTTTGATTCCTGCCAGGTGTTTCTGGATAATGCCATGTTACTTTCTTTGTGTTTTCTTTCTTTTTTTTCTACATGTAATCAGTTTAATAGACCTTTTTGATTGCCTGCATCTGATTATCCCATCCTCAGAACTTCATGGAAACTCTATTCTACCACTTGTTATGTCCACTGATACCCTTGTAGTGAACAGCTTTGCAATTTGAGATCGCAGGTTCATGTCCTTTGGGAATCTATCTATGAAGATCCTTTAGCTGCTCTGTATGCTCCAAGCAGGGAGCATTCAGGGATTTGCTTTGCTGGGTGCCCAGAAACTGGCTTGTGTGTAAGCACACTGGCTTTGAGCTGAGACTCTGCAGGACTTCTATCTTAGAGCTCCCAGCTGCCTGTGAGAGCAGGGCCCTGAGGGTGAGTTCTCAGCGGAGGCTTCCTGCATCATGCACCTGTATCCCAGACAAAGACGGGTGAGCCTCCTAGACATCATTTCCTTCTCTACCCCTTAACTTTACTATCTGTCCCTTTACAGAAAAAGCCTGTGGAGCACTGCTATAACCTACTGAAGGACTTGCCTTTACTTACTGTTCTGAGTTTCAGCTTCCTGACCAAAGGGCCTCCAATCTCATTTCCTGTCCCTACACAACTCTGAGAGCCTTGCTCCCCTCCAGGGCAGGTCTGTGTAGATTTACGGCACTGCTTCTCAGTTGTCTCTTTCTATAGACCTCTGGAGATTTTCTCTACTTTCTTTAGTGCCCAACTATACACTTAAAATGCTGCTTATTCTATTTTATTATTAGACAGCTCTGGGGCATATTTAATGGGCAGGCTTTTAGGTTACCCCTTCCACCATGCTTCAGGAGCCCTGTCATTGATGTGAAATCATTTTGCTCTCTTGGGAATACCTAGGGACATTCTCATGCGCTGTGCTGCAGGGAGATGCAGGGTGCATTGGACTGAGGGCAGGATGTGGGAGCAACCTCACCCTGGCCAGTGAATCTTGGTGTGGCTTAGGCAGGTCTCTCTCTCTCTCTCTCCTCTGGACCTTAGTTTGATCATCTGGAAAGAAAGGATGATTGGCATTGATTCTCAAGTTCTTGTGCTTTAAATTTTTCATTTTGATCAAATGCAATTTGCTGTGCTCTAGTTTGCTATATTCTTGCAATGCACAGGGCACTCTGAGTGCTGGAGAGAGTGTGGTAAGAATGCAGACTCAGTGGCCACCTCACGGGAGCGTTCAGTCCATTCAGTGAAGACGGATGGGCCAACAGACAGTAACAATGCTGGGCTTTCTGTCTTAGGCAGGGTGGGTGCAGGAGCGGGGACAATCCAGTGAGCACCCTGGGAGAAGCCAGGGGAGGCTCTCCACAGGCAGGGATTTCTCAAAGAAGAACCAGAGTGTGACAAGAATGTTTCCAGGTAGAAAGGCCGGACAGAGTCTTCATGGAAATACACAGGTGTTGGAAAGGCTGAGGGGGCAAGGGACAGTCTCACTCACTGCAAGACTTGGAATTGCATGTGAAAGCTTTCAAATCAACCAGTGAATAGCATCTTAAGTATAATATCTAGAAGCCAAATTCTGCCTGGGCAAAGACCTGGGCAGAGTTGGAGGATGCCAGACCCATTTCTGTGTGTCTGTATATCTGTGTGTGTGTATAAGCGTGTGTGCACCCCTTGTATCAATTGAGGGGCAAACAGAGGAGCTTGCAGAGAGATTTTCATGAGCAGCATTTGTGGGTGGGTAGGTGGTAAGAGGGCCTGGCAGTATGGCTTCAAGGTGGGATGTAGTGACTCCTCCCAGGACAACTGAGGGCCTGTCTATGGAATAAACACCATAGCTTATTTACATCAGCACATCAGCACGCCATTTCTACTTTACTTACTTACTTGTTTGTTTGTTTCTAGGGCCCTTCTGGACCACCAGGAGACAAAGGCCCCCCGGTACAGTATGCTTTAAATAAAGGGATGAGTTTCTATGGGAGGAATCCTGCTCTATCTAATCAAAGCAATTTTAAATGGGAGGCACCAAAGAGTGAAGCAGATTCTGAAAGTTCCTCACATTGAACAGTGCAGACTCTCCAGCATATGAACCCTGATCCGGAGAAGACAGTGTGATAGCTGTACATACGAGTAGAGAAGGGGTGACGTGCCATATTATCATCGATCAAACAGACTGGCTTCTGTTTGGGGCATCTCTTCAACACAGAAGGGCAGCCATGGTTTAATGAATTCAGCCAAATTGCCTGAAGAGCTAATTTTGAATCCTGGTTTCGCCAACCCCAGCCACACAGCAGAAGCCAATGTAGGGATTGCTGTTAATCTGTAAGGGGGCCAGGGCAGGACACGGGAGCCACTGTGGAGATCTGGTGGACTGCCTTTATGCTGAGACAGCAGGAGGGCTCTCAGTGAGCCTTCGCTCTTAGGAGCAGCAACCATCCATGACATGACTGTGCGTGCATTTACTGGGAAAACGCGATCCTGTATGTCACCCCAGGAGGAAGAGCTGCACTGTAGCCACGAGGATGATATTGTACCTATGCCATGTGAACCTAGGCCATGTTTTAAATGACCTTTATTTATATGATTTCTGAATCAAGGACAGGGATTTTTCTTTTTGAGACAGAGTCCTGCTCTGTTGCCCAGGCTGAGTACAGTACCGTGATCTCAGCTCACTGCAACCTCCACCTCCCGAGTTCAAATGATTTTCCTGTTTCACCCTCCCCAGTAACTGGGATGACAAGCTCCCACCACCACATCCAGCTAATTTTTTTGTATTTTTAGTAGAGACTGGATTTGGCCATGTTAGCCAGGCTGGTCTCGAACTCCTGACCTCAGGTGATCCACCCACCTTGGCCTCCCAGAGTGCCGGGATGACAAGCGTGAGCCACCGCACTCGGCACAGGGATTCTTAAACCCATTTTGATAGAGGAAGAAATTGAGGCCCTGCATAGTGAACTGATAGACATGAGATTTCAGAGCAAGTTATTGCAAAGCAGAGGCCAGACAGATGGGACTCTCGATGGAGGGGTCGGTGTGAGACGAGGCCTGTGAAGACCCTGGAGAGGCAGAGTCAGCTCCTGACCAGCTGTGTAGTGAAGTTCCAGCAACTGCCAGGAATTCCCACTTTTAGACCTACTTAAGGAAAAATCTTCAGGAAACGAGATCCATAATGAAGTATCTGTGCCATTTCCTGATGTTGTCCAGAAATTTGCAACTAGAAATTATTTTCTTACAAAGAGTAGTAATCACCAGGCCTGTGCTGAGCAACGTACTGGGTCTCGCACAGGGAAACTTTTTAGCCACTTAGTTAGAAGCTCTCAGGGCTGGTTATCCACAGGGCGTGAGAGGAGTGAGCCAGCATTGGCACTCAGGCCCATCTCACCACAGGAGCTGCCCCTTTCACTCAAGCAAGGGAACCATGCAAATGTGGTCTGAGTCATCAGGCTCAAAGAGAAGATTTTCCAGAGCTTTCTTTCTGTGTGTCCAGCATGTACGTCCACAGGGTTCTGTCAGATGAGTAAGCTCTGAGTGGGGTGCTTTGGTACACATTATATCAGATTCCCCGTAGCAATAGACCATTTGTCGAAGGAGAGCCAACTATTGCCAGGGAGGGAGTGTCCTTATTTGCTTAAAATATTGTGGGGTGTCAGTGTCTTCTTTTATCTTGCTTCAGGGATCACGAGGCTTACCGGGATTCCCTGGCCCCCAGGGACCAGCCGGCCGAGATGTAAGTACAGAGAAATGGCATGGACTCAGTGAAGGTTTTTACGTGCCCCTGGAAGCTCACCTCCACCATCTCTAGGCCTCCTTTGACCATGTGGCCAGCTCTGTAGCCCAGTTTAGGATTTCCAGGAAGCCCCATGGGCATGCTTTTCAGTTTTGCTCTTCTATTGAGTGTGACTCGTAATTTTGTATTATCCAGTTTTATTTCCTATGTTTATTTGTGTTACATTTTCAAAATCTTTAAGCTCCTGGGTATCCCACATAATGTTTCTTAATTTCTTGGTCAACTTCTTACATACCTAGCCAGTCAGTTCTGCCCAAATCAGGCATTACCTTCTCTGGGGACATGTTTCTGACCCTTCCGTGGGATGGCTCTCTCTTTTCCATGGAACTCCACAGACACATGTGATGCTCATTGTGAGGATGTGTTCCTTCCCACTTTGTGACAATGACAGTCATCTCTTATCTCCATTGTTTGGCCTTTGCTCAGCCACCTCTGAGCTCTAAGAAGGAGCCCCTGTGTCTTATATGTCTGGGGATGTCCCTGGTGCCTAGCAGTGTGCCAGGCACATAGAAGGTACTTGATCCATACTCACTGACCAAATGGCAAATGACAACCATGAGTCCTTATAGGACAAAGGTGTCTGGCACTAGTAAGCAGTGGTATTCATTGCTTAGACATGCATCTTTTTATCTCTAGTTTTAGTTCATTATAAGCAAGAACAATAAAATCCCCTTCTCTTCCTTGAGTTCTGTTTCCAAAGAGAAGGTTACTCTCTCATTCCTGCTTCCAAATATTCAAATTACACTGTTCCACTTTCAGCATTAATTCTTATAGTCAGTCTAATAGAAGTATTGTTTTTTTTTTTACTTTTCAAAGACATTCCTTCCACTTGTGTTTGGGAAAGTTTAAGATAGGTTGTGTGTGTGTGTGTGTGTGCGTGTGCGCGTGCATGCACATATTCTATGTGGATGAGTTGTTCTTAGTTTTGTGTTTAGGACAGGAGTTATGGAGGTAGTTATAAACATTTGTGATTGTCAAATTCTTCCTGGGAAGCCTTAGGTATTCAGCTGAGATTGGAAACCACACATTTTTCTTGGTGCCAATCCTCATGTCCTGATGATTTTTTTCCCACTGAATTATACTTGGCAGATAGGGAGGTTGGCAGAGGGTGTGAGTAGGGTGGGTCAGGATTGTGTGCTTATCACAGTTAATGTTTTCTTTCCTTCTTCTCTTAGGGTGCACCAGGAAATCCAGGAGAGAGAGGGCCTCCTGGCAAGCCAGTATGTCATCTTATGATTTTGGATGAATATTGACTATCAGTCAGGGCATAAGCAAGAAAAAAATGCAACTCAGAAAGTTCAAGAGGTTTTAACAAAGAGAACTTTGACAAAACTGTGGGCAGAGGAAACTAATATGGGGTGTTGTGAGACCCAGAGATAAACCATGGTGGGAAGTCATTAGCACCATTATGCCTGTTTTCAAAGCCCAGTGAGAGTAGAACAGTGAGAAAGGGATGATAACTAGGAGCTCAGTTGTGGGTTCAACACCGCTACCAGAAAGTGTGGCCCAAGGCCCGGAGGTAGGGATGTCTCCCACCCTCCAGTTTCCTGACAGTGCCTCGAATTCAACTGCAGGACAGCAGGCAAGCCAACCCAGGATACATTCCAGGGGTTTAACCTCCCAGGCACAGAACAGGATAGAGAAGGATAAAAAGTAGGTCTGGGGTGAACAAATGAGCAATAGTAGCACCCATGGCAAATCCCTAACTTGCCCATTTCTTAGCTCTTGGCTGGGTGATGTCAGCCTTCCGAGTTGCCCTCTGTTCAACATAGAAGAAACATTCTTTCTTGCCTCACAGTGAGAACAGGGGAATTTGTGAAAGGTTGAGGAGACAGGGGCAGCCCTGAGTGTTGGGTCCTTGGCAATGTGGCCTCAGTCCAACCCAAGAGTCCTATAGTCTTCCCTGATGCAAGGCACCCTCATCTCCTGAGACATCCTCTGACTGAGTTTTCAATGCCAGAGAAGCTCCCGAGTTTTAGCTGAGTAGCCTGGCCATAGGTGGACTCTCTAGGGAAGGAGCAGTGGGCATGCACAGGCCTGGGGGAGTGAGAGGCAGCTGTGCAGATGGGAGAGAGAGGAGTCCTTGGTAAAAAGCTGCCTAAGATGGAAGAGACAGTAGAAACCAAGACTGGGGAATCACAGGCCTCAAGAGTGAGGCTGTAAGCCTGGTTTCAGAAAGCGAGATGCTCACCTGGACAGAAGCTTCACCTTAAGATGGATCTGAGAGGCTACCTGTCTCTTTTGCAAGCCTGGCTTGCTACAAATTCCAGACAAGGACCCAAAGCATGGAGGTCCCTGTGGGTGCAGGTGACTCTCCCTCCCTTATCTGAGTTGGTTGGTACAGCAGAGACCTAGACAGGGATCCTGGTCTGCCATTAAGGGTCCTGAACCTTTTCATTGAAGACCTTCCAATGAGAGGAGCATAAAGTCTTGTTGGAGGTTAGGGACACCTTAATTACTCTCATCTCCTGCCCTGTGGAGTCAGCTTTGCAACAGCCAAATCAACCTCACAGAAGCCACTTTATTACCAAAATGCAAAGCTCTGGTGAGGTGCAGGGAGAGTGAGGTTCCGGCCAGAGGTCAAGTGGGGGTTCACATGACCTCTGCCAGATCTGGACTTTGACATCTCCCTGCAAAGATCATTAAGTCAGCATAGTGCAGCTGGCAATGTGGATAATCATGATTGTCTCTCAGCTGGTCAGCAGCAGAACAGAGAGCTGGGAGAGAGAGAGAGGGAGGGAGGGAAGAGAGGAGAGGAAAGGAGAGGGAAGAGAGATCTATTAGATTCACTGAACATACTCCTCCCAAATGGTCCCAAGTATGGTTTATTTTATTGGCTCTCAAGTCTCTCTGTTCTCACTAATCAGATAAGACATTGTTGTGTCAGGGATTCCCTCATGTTCAGCGATTTCCCGGAAGGACTCACAGAACTCAGAAAAGCTGTTAGGCTCACGGCGATGGTTTATTACAGTAAAATGATACAGATTAAAATAAGCAGAGGAAAAAGGTGCACCGGAAGGAGTCCAGAACAGACCAGTACAAGCTTCCCTTTGTCCTCTCCCATTGAAGTTGTGCAGATAGCACTCAGTTTTCCCACTCACAGTGTGTGACAATACTCACAAAATGTTGCAACCACGAGAGCTCACCAGAGCCTTGGTGTCTAGGGTTTATGGCTGATCTTAATTACTCAGTTTTCATCCTCTCTGGAGGTCAGACTGAGGTGTGTGTCCAAGGCACCCACCATAAATCATATTGTTAGCATTAACTCTCTGGCTTGACCTAAGAACACAGGTAAACAGAGACACTCTTAATAGGCAGGACATTCCAAGGGCGTAGAGGTGATTCCTAGGAACCAGGCAGCAGCCAGACATTTCTTTGGAATGTGCAGGGTTTGGACAACCCTGGCTTGCTGAGCTAATTCTTTATTGCACAGTTCCCTCCCTCAGTGGGTGGAGAGAGTGACCTGAAGGGTTTCCCCAGTGCTGCACCCACCTGGGGAGAAGCACAGAATTCCTGTTCCAGGAATTCAGTGCTGCACCCACCTGGGGAGAAGCACAGAATTCCTGTTCCAGGAATTCTCCTTCTGTGTCAGATCGGGTTCTCTGGAAGCAGAGCCTGCAGCAGGGATTCTTATGCTAGTGATTGATTGAGGGAGTGCTCTCAGAGGAAACTTACAAGGATGGAGGGAAGCAGGACATGACAGGGGACTTTGCTGTCTCTCTGCAAAGATTGTTAAGTTGGCATAGTGCAGCTAACAGTGTGCACTGAGAGGCTGAAAAAACAGTCGAAAATATGGGTTCAGGTCAAGCCGAGCCCCTGCCTGATCCACATGGAAATCTAGTGAATGGAACCACAAGGCTGTCCCACCTTGAGGCCAGGCCCAGGTCTTTTCAGCCCACCATCAGTCAGTCACTGGCTGTGTAACCAGCACCAGGGGTAAGGATGCACCGAGAGTGGGGAGGACCTGGGCAGGATGAAAACTGGCATCTACACCCCACGCTGCCCACTGTACCCTGAGCCCACTGGGCCCAACAACAGGTGACACGAGGACTGACTCATAGAAGGCAGAGGTGGCAATCTGCCATATCTGGTCCACCTTCACAAGGCCACCACCTCCATCCACATGCTGGTCCTGTGTATCTTTTGAGATGTATGAGGTTTACAGAAATGAGTCACAGCAAGATGTTAATGAAATGGTATCCAAGACCACACTGTACCTAGACTGAAAATCCAACCCTCACTCTCTCTCCCTTTGTAACTGGTGCCCAGACATTTTGTCTGACATAATTCACTCTAATTATGCAAAGGACTCAATGGCAGTGTAACAATATCCCTAGTAATACAAGGCCAGCAGCATTAAAATGGACCAATTTGAACCATATGAACCCCTTCCTATTATTTCCCAGGGGAAACGTACACAGCTTCAAAATAAAACACCTCTCTCCCTTTAAAGAGTTTTAATAAATTACCATAGCAAAGGTTGCTTTGTTTTTCAGAAGATCTCACTTGGATAATTGGGGGGGTCTTGACCTTGGCTTTAGCAGCTGCATCCTAAGTGAGTTCTCACTGCAGGGAGAGTAATTCCTTGAGCACCTCCAATCTGATTTAATTCAACCCCAGTCTCTCTGAGGGAATCCCCTCTTTCAATAGCCCAGAGCATTGATTGAATTTCTGAGCATATCAATGCAGAAAACACCACCAGCATGTTTCAAGCCACTGCAGCAGTTACCCTGAGCAAACTTATGTTACCACTGTCCCATGGTTTTGCTAGCCACAGGTTGGGACAGAAAGCTTATGAGGTCCGGGATGGGGAAATAGCCAGAAAAATTGCCTTGGTTTCAGCCTCCCCAAGATGACAGACTGGATTCATAATTCATTCACCTAAACTCAGTGAGAAGAAATCGCCCCCAGTGTATTTAGTTGCTGAGTCCACCATCTTGGCTCTGCTGCCTGGGTCCTCTGGTGTTCCTTTTTGTTTGCAAAATTTAGAATTTTGCAAAGTTGCACACCAGTCTTGAAGTCTTACCTAAAAATTCCTTCTTTCCTTTAGGGTCTGCCTTTTAATTTCCATTTCCCTTCCTAATCTTATGTTCTTTGCACCCAAATAGTTTCTAAGCCTCCAGCCCATCTTGAATTCCAGGGTGGCCAGGACTGTAAGGGACACAATTGCAGCTCCAACTCACAGTGGGTTTGACCACCTGTGAACTCCTACATACCTTTAGAAGCTCTATAATTATTCCTGATTTCTGAAATATACTTTCTGGAATTAAAGACTTTTAACCTGTAATGGAAAATGAAGTTTAAAATTTGCTACTTCACCTTGGAGAGCTGAAGACATTGGCTTAAATTCATACTAGGTTGTGAATGACTGATAACAGCTGTCACTCATTTGGGATATCCATGACAATCCAGATTGCAAAGAGTTGGCCACTTTGCCTCCCATAGTACTCATAGGACCTATCAGGTTTTGATAGTGGTGGGGAAGGGGGGCCACCAGGAGAAGAGAAGGGGCAAACAGAAGGAGAGTAGGGATGAAAAGGTCGAAGTCAGTCAGACGTGGCCAGGACTGGCAGCCTGTGCTATTGCTGTCTTGGAGGAGTCATTTCTGTGGCTCCCAAGCTTGGGACATCCACTGGGCTGTCTGTGTGCCACACGTGGCACACTGTATTATGCATTATGCTCACACTTGGAATTGCTTTCTGAAGATGCCTGGAATATACTATATGTTTGCGTGTATGCATATGTGTTTCTTTTTACTTTGACAGGGCCTCACTTCACTACTGTCTCCAGGGGACATAAATCTCTTGGCTAAGGTAACAGCATACAATAAATGTGCATGTGTTTTGAAAATGGCGATGATGGGATTGGAGATCTTGATAAGTTTGGGTTTTTTTTTTTTTTTGTCTGAACAACTATTTTGTATTGAGAACTCACCATGTGGCTGGTGATGTGCTAAATCCACCTGTCCAATATGATAGCCACTGGCCACATGCTCCAATCTAAATTTAAATTAATTAAAATTAAATACACGCTGGGCACAGTAGCTCACACCTATAATCCCAGTACACTGGGGGGATTGCTTGAGCCCTGAGCCCAGGAGTTTAAGACCAACCTGGGCAACATAGAGAGACCTGGTCTCTACCAAATTTTTTTAAAAGATTAGCAGGATGTGGTGACATGTGGTCCCAGCTACTCAGGAGGCTGAGGTAGGAGAATTGCTTGAGCCCAGGAGGTGGAGGCTACAGTGAGCCATGGGCATGCAACTGCACTCCAGCCAAGGTGACAGAGCAAGACTGTGTTTCAAAAATAATAAATACATGAATAAATGTAATTAAAAATTCAGGTACTTGATTACACCAGCCTCTTTCTTTACACATAAGTAATAGCTGCATGTGGCTGGTGGCTGCCTTATTGGGAGCTGCAGACATAGAGCAGAACATTATCTGGAGCTGTGCTGCACTAAATGTTTAATGTGCCTCCCTTATTTAATTTTCACACTATTCTGTGGGGTCAGTACTGTTTGTGGTGGTGTTTAGCACATAAGAAGCCCGAGACACCGAGGGTCAGTGAATGAAATGGAATAGAATAGGACATCCTAAGAATAAAATCCTTCCTCGCTGACACCAGAGACTGGCCTTTAACTTACCCAGGACTAACTCGTGTTCTCAAAGGAGGGCCCGTGGCAGAATCAAACAGCCTGGACCTGGTCCTGCTGGGCAAAGACCAGAGCACAGGCTCTGGGAGGTGATGCGGGCTGCTCGACCTTTTAGCCAGGACAAACCCAGATGCGAGTGCAGACTTGACTGGTTTCTAGAACTGCATTTGCTTCCCCACGAGAGGAAAAGGTCCTGAGTGACTGAACATAACTTGGCTGAGATAGCACAGGGTGTGGCTGGAGTTACACCTGAAGGCTAAGTTGCACAGGTGCCCAGGTGCCTGACCGAGGAGCTGGGATCTTACATGTTGAGAGCTGGAAAACGCTGTGAATGAGAGGGAGAGAGGTACGGTCTGTGCTTCAGAAAGAACAGGCATGCTGCAGTGAGTGTGGAGGCCCCTTCTGCTGTCTGTGCTTCAAGCCTCTGTCGCAAGTCCAGGTGAAGGTCAGCACTGTATTTTGTGTGACTGGCCTCTTCCTTCCCTCTTGTTCTCTAAGACACATGGGTGATTTCAGAATATACCTAGTTCATGCATGAGGCCAAAGGAGGAAAACAAAAGAAAAAGAAAACCTTCTCGAAAGTCAGGGATGTTTAATCTCACTGCACATTGAGATGCCTTGATGGGAAAATTATACATTTTATTAAAAATAAGTAGCAGAACAATCTTTACCAGTTTTTATTGACAAGTGCGATAGTTTTTTTCCACAGTCAAGGACGTGACAAGAAATCATTATCTATTGATTCAATCCTTTGTTTATTACAGGCTTTTATTAGCCTAGATTATTTTTCATAATTTCTTCATTCTAGAAGCAGCTGAGTTTTCATCAGCCACCAGTCCTCTCCATCCCCACTCACCCAGAAAATTTCAACCTCATGATGTCCCAGTATTTATGTCAATAATATGAGTGAGTACTGAAATGGCTAAGCATCATTCCTCGTGGCCACAGCACTGAGACAGATATTTAGTCAAATTGATATTTCCTTACTATGAAAGGATGTAGCTGTGCTCATCAGAGCAGCTGGAAACCCCAGAGGAAACACGAGTTCCTATGTGCAGGGTGTCCTGTGGAGACTCAATGGTCCCACAGAGCAGAGCTTTGCTGGAAATTCTATAGTCAATAGCCTGGGATGAGTGGGTTTGGCCAGGTCTGGGGATCAAACTGTCTTTATCGCCCTGTTTTGTGAAGTCACTGGCTGCCATCTCAATGTTGTAAGTGAAAGTCTCTGGTCTAGTCTAGGTGGCTGGTGGCAGGTGTCTCCCTGCTGAGGAGACATCTTGTATTACAGAATATTTGTCTCTGCCCCAGAGAGTTTTATAACCTCATATATCTGTTTCTGATACTTGGAGAAATGACTGGGTAGTAAGTTCTAAGAGTCTCTTAAATGAATGTCCCTAGTTGGATCTGTGCCCAAGGAGATCATCTTAAGATTGTCTCCATTACATGACTCCCGTGCATAAATGCTATTACATTAAATCCTCACAAGCAATCCTGTGAGTGGATTCTATTGCTGTCTGCATTTTACAGATGAAGAGGTTGAGGCATAGATACGTAAGCCACTGGTTCAAAGTCAAAGACCTGGTGGTGGTAGAACCAAGACTCAAACCCCATGTGACCGACTCCAAGGCCTTATGCGTAGCCTCACTACTATCCGATTTCATCTAGACACGAGCCAGAACTTCCAGACAAGTATCTGATGAAGTCCAGGCAGCTAGTGAGTTCTCTACCTGTCACATAGAGATTTTGAGCTGAAGGCTACATAGTTCTTTGGTAGGAATATTATAGTGAGGATTCAGATGTCCAGTGAGAAGTTGAATTAAATGACTTAGAAGACATTTATTCTCCTGGGAAGCAGCAACTGTTTTTTTCCACACACCAAAGACTACAGCATTCCTCCATGTGGTAGGCATTTTACTGAGTGCTTACTTGATATTTCCAACCACATTATATATAGTATTACATGCAATGACATAACAAGCTGAGTTTGTTGAAAATAGTTCAGACCAGCAGGGTGCGGTGGCTTATACTTGTAATCCTAACACTTAGGGAGGCTGAGGTGGGTGGATCACTTGAGGCCAGGAGTGAGAGATCAGCCTGGCCAACATGGCAAAACCCTGGCTCTATTAAAAATACAAAAATTAGCCAGGCACAGTGGCACGTGCCTGTAGTCCCAGCTGCTTGAGAGGCTGAGATGGGAGAATTGGTTGAACCCGGAAGCAGAGGTTGCAGTGAGCCAAGATCACACCACTCTAAGCTGGACAACAGAGCAAGACCCTGTCTTCAAAAAAAAAAAAAAAAAAAAAAAAAGGAGAGAGAAAAGAAATATCTCAGACCAAAGGAAGGGGTAGAGACCCAGAGGGAAAGAACATTTATAGATTACATACAATGAAGCCTGAAATATGCTAGGCAATTTGTATGCATTATTTTATTTAAATTTCACAACAATCTCCTAAAGTAGAATTATCCTTGTTTACAGATAAGGAAATAGACTCAAAAAGACTAATTGACTTGCCTGAGATAACTCAGAAAGCCCAGAGGTTGGGAGCTAGTATTGATGATCAAGGTCATCTGATCTGCAAATGGGGCAAGGCCACAGATTTAGGAAGGAAAATAAAACCATAATGGCACATGTGGCAGCTAAAATTCACTGTGCTTTCACCCTGTGCCAGGACAGTGTCAGGCATTTTCCATTCATTGTCTCATTTATCATAAGACTTTCACATCCTATTTCACAGATAAGGAGTCTTAGAGAGGTGAAGCCATGATTCCAGATGGACAGAGGCTTAAGTGGAGTATGGGCAAGCCCATGTGGTTGGAAACACAACCTTATCCAGTTTCAGTACACTCAGAAAAAGTGTGAATTGCCCTCTGAGCTGGGGGTTGGTGCAGGTCAGGAGGGACCACATGTCCCAGGAGCTCTGGAGCAAAGGTGAGAATCAGTAAGACTATAGATTGGGGATGATATCATCCTGTGCTCCCTGGATTCCAGAACGGGTCAATATGTTGAGTCTAGCTCCCTTACTGGTAATTCTGGGTCCCTGACAGCTCTGGCCTTCAGGGAATAATCCTGCATAGTGTGCAACAGGCCCAAGTTGAGAGCCCTGCCAGAAATTAGAAATAAGAAAGTTGTAAGATTTTGTATTATTCAGATATAACCTTTTAATATTACGTATCCCACTGCAAAGAATGGCTTCCAATCACCAGGGCACCCTTCAAGTCCAGAAATATCTCAGTGGCTAGAATTTTTGGTGTCATCAGGCTAGTTCCATTCTCATCCATCCATCCATCCAACCATCCGTCCATTTCATCCATCCATCCACAGTTGCAATGTTTCATGGATGTATCTCATCTTAGAGTACTATAAGAGAAAATCTACAAAGAGGTGTGCTCCTTTCAGCTCTGCTACTCTTCCAAGCAAAACAGAGCTACCGAAAGCAGCTCATCTAAGTAAGCTGAATATCTCATTCACCCTTGCTTCAAATATCCCAATATTTAACACTTCCCACCCTCCAAATAATCCTATCAGCTTTGCAAACTACCCACTAAAGGAAGATGGCACAAGTCACCAGAATGCCAGGTGGACAGTTAATTGGTTGGTCAGTCAGTCAGTCGGTTAGTTGGTTGGGTTGCCTGATTCATTCATGCATTGCACTCAGGCTCTGTGGAAGAATATTTGCTATGAATTTGGCATATACAGATACCTCTACCTCTGTCCTCTGAGTGCTTACACCTTCTGTTTGCCTGAGAGAGAATGGAATAAACAGACCATTCCAACAAGGAGACTAGTATTTCAATGGTGGGGATTCCTGAGATTTCTGGAAGTGGGAGGAGCCTGTTTGCATCCTGAGGCAATCAGGAAGGCTTCTTGGAGGGGGAGACTTCTAAAGAGTCTCCAAAGACTAAGTAGGCGAAACAAGGAAAAGGAAAGTAGGCTATTCAGAAATGCTTTTGTGATGGAAAAATTTTACCATCCTGAAATCAGACACCAAGATGAAAACTAAAGCACCTGAAGCTTCACCTCATGGACCATGAACGGCGTAGCTTCCACCTGTTTTTGTAGGTCCCTTTGGTGGGACTTTCAGGAGACCATAGTTAGTGCATGTATTTGTGTCCATTGACAGCATTGAACCCAGAGCTCCTCAAGACACACACTCACCATGGTTCCACACTTAGCCCAGTGCCTGACACATAGTAGGTGCTTTTCAAGTATTTTTTAAATGAGTCAGTGACTGAGTGAATAAATAAATTAACAATAATGGCTAAGTGTGTGGGCAATATCTATCTATCTATCTATCTATCTGTCTGTCTGTCTGTCTGTCTGTCTGTCTGTCTATCTATCTATCTATCTCTCTATCTATCTATCATCTATCTGTCTCTCCATCTATCCTGACTATTCTAAGTGCTTTACTTGTGTTATCCATTAAACTCCTCTCACAAGGAGAGAGGCAGTGTGGATGAGAGGGAGGATTAGAGAGAAGGACATGGAGGAAACAAACCAAGAGGAAGGTGGGTGAGGCAGGCTAGAGTACTGTCAGGTGAGTTTTATTTGCTGCGTAGTGTGCTTTAAACTGTAAGATCTAGCGATGACACGGACAATTCAGAAAATACATGCTCTGGGCTCAGAGCACTTTAAATTTACTCAAGGAGCAGCATTTGTCTGCCTTGAAGTAGAGCAAAGCCCAACTCCAGGGAACATTTATTAAATGCTTACCTTGGGTAAAAAATAAAGCTAAGCATGGTCAGAGCCTGGATGTGTCACAGAAACAAAGTCCCAAGAGTGCGTGCCTGTTGCCTTGTTTATCCTTCTTCCTCATTCAGAAACTGCTTGACTTAGACAAACGCAGAATTCAGCTCCCAGCTTGGTCTTTAACATCAGGGACAGGGCCTGCTATGTTTAGTAATACTAAATGTTTGTATTAAATCTGCACTGTTAATGTTTTTATATTCTCACAGAACACTTTACATGAATTTTTGACATAATTTCCTTAGGCTATGATTCCAGAAGTCTCGGTGGAAGTTTGGAGACATGGAGAAATATACAGATATGTCAGTGCTAAAACCTAACTTTCAGTTAAGAAAGAGAAAATGCAAAGTTTAGACCCAAAAGTATCTGGATTATGACTCAGTCCACCTATTTGCTTTTCTATCTCCTCTGGTATCTAAAAACAAAATATCCATCTGGAGAGGTAGCAGCCAGGGCTACTTTGCTTTGCTTTGTAACTGTATTTGCTTCATTCTTGGTTTGTCCCTCCCTCTCTCCACTCTCAGGATGTGTGCAATGACTGCCCTCCTGGTCCCCCAGGCCTCCCTGGTCTACCCGGTTTTAAAGGGGACAAAGGTCTCCCAGGAAAGCCAGGGAGAGAAGGCACAGAAGGAAAAAAGGTAAGGAGAAAGGGGAAACTCGATTTTTATCATTACAATGAAAAGAGCATTCTGGAGATCCCAATATGGCCCCTTCTGTCTCCAAAAGTGTTCGGGGTTTGAGGGGTTCAAGATTCAAGATAGATGAGGAGTACTGGGTTGTGGGACACAACTAGAGAAATGGAAGGAACTGGGTGTCTGTGGGTCTTTGTCACTTTAAGAAGATGTTGATTGTGACTTTCCAGTACATGCTGACACCTGCAAACATACACTCATTCAGTTCCATTTCTTTCCTCTCCATCTTTTCCCATCCTTTTGTTTGCCATCCGACAACTTTTGCCTATCTACTATGTAATAGGCACCAAGACAGGCACCTCAGATGCATAGATCAATCAACGGATCCATCTGTTCATGCATGCATTCGGTCCCTTGTTATTACCTGTTTATGACACCCCATTACGTGTGTATTATGTGTCAATCAACATGTAGACACTAGTGGGGGGGGTGTTCAGAAGAAAACGGCTGCCACCCTATTCTAATGGAGTTCATTAGAATCCTGGAGCAAAACAGAGGTAGGGAGTTTCATAGGAGCTGGGGAAACAGACTTACAACAAAATCTCCTCTCAATCCAGATAATTTCTTCACAAAGGTAGAAGAGAAAGAAAACAATTTTAATATTGAATTAAATTTAAACTAGAATATAATGTGCATTACAATCTGTTAAGAGAAGGTAAGGACAGGAAGAACTCTCACTCTTTTATATAGCCAAGCAGATAAAGTCCATGGCAGACGTTTTCTCAAGATAAGCAGTAACCAGTCCTCAAGTAAGAGGTCCTGACAGTGCTGTTGGTCACATATGTTCATCGTAGATTCACCTGGTAGTTCAGATGGCCCTCTGTCTTAGCTAATTGGCTTGATCCAAAGTGAAAATAATCTTCTTGCATCTTTATGTCAAAAATAGTTTTGCAACTTGGGGAGATACCATCCCCTAGAATTTGGGAAATAGCGGTATATCTTCCTTACTGATTATTATATTTCACAGAGATGGATCCTAACTCCTAAAGAAAGACATTCTTGGGTCATAAAACTGAAAAAGAAAGCCTTTTTTTGCCTTTTAAAAGGATTTACACACATGTCAAAGAAACAGATAAAAAACTGACAATGATCCGTTTTCTAAAGCAAATGCATTAAGGAAAAGGCTTAGATGAGATTCTCTCTTTTCAAACAAGAGAATTAAGCCTCTTATTTGTAATTTGTATTTTACCCACACATGCTACTGGGAATACAAACACAGATGTGAAAGATAACCTTTATTCTGACTCTCTGAGCCTTAAGCAGTGCCTGTTAGTGTCTGTTCCCTTTCCACAGACCCAGCTCTGAAGGATATTTCAGCATAGACTCCATGGGTATGCCACGGCCCTCAAAATTTCTCTATATATTCTGGAACCCTGGAAGGGACAGGGGCTGATCCTAAAGCTAATTCGACTAAGAATAATTTCCCCTAATTAAATTCTCCTGATGATCAACTTATTAAAAAGAGGCATTTATTTCATTTGCAGCATTTCTTGTATTACATGGTATAGTAAACAAACACATTTGAATATTCTTACATCCATGTCTTTCCTGTTGCCTTGATTTTAAACAGCTCAAAAGATCATTTAGTTCATTAAGATAGGTGAGTCTTTGGAGTTGATTCCAAGAGTCTTAACCTCAAAGATTCTTAATATCAGTGCAGAAATTTTTAGGGGGCATTTCTAAATCACTTAGGGAGATGTTTAGATCAGTTTTTTCCAGACCTTTCTACCAAATTGCTTTGCATCACATCACTGGGATATTTATTATCTCAAATTTCTGGTCAGGAATCCAGAAGTGACTTATCTGGGTTGTTCTGGCTCAGGTCTCATGAGGCGACCTGCAAGCCCTGAGTTGCAGTCATCTCAGGGCCCATCTGGCAGAAGACCCCCTTCCGACCAGATTCACTCTTGTGGCTGTTGACAGAGACCTCAGTTACTTATCACATGGTCCTCTGCAGAGCTGCTCGAGTGAGATCAAAACACAGAAACTGGTTTTCCCCAAAATGATTGGTAGGATAGAAAAAGTTCAAGTTTGCAGGGGGCAGGGCAAGGTGGGAGTAAGCCATCTTATACCCTGATCTCAGCAAGTATACACCATCATTTCTGCCACGTCTTGTGAGCCATAGAGACCAACCCTGGAACACATGGTAGGACAGCTGCTCCAGGTTGCACATATGGGAGGCAGAGGCCATCGGGCCATCTTGGGGACACATCAACTAACCACATCAATGGTAGGTCATGCCATGGTTGCACAGCTACACTCAGTACTATCACTTATCCATACCTTTTGCTCAGACAGCCTAGGGGCAGGGGTGGCTGCCGAGAAGTCCCAGTGGAAAATCAGTGAATGGAGGTGCGAGGCTCATGGCTTGCTGATGACCCTGGATGTGGAACAGACACTCATTCTTCTTTTCTTTTTTTTTTTTTTTTTGTTTTCTGGTGTCCCTACTACAGGGAGAGGCTGGGCCTCCAGGCCTACCAGGGTCCCCAGGAATAACCGGACCACAGGTCAGTGAGACATCATAATCATCTGCATGGGTCTGTTCTCATCTCAATGATTAATCTCAATTTAAGGAAGCGTGATGGCCAGTGTAAAGAAAGAGTGGTTTTAAAACCGGAAAACCCCTGCTCCAGGTCTAAGCATGGCACTATGACACTGACTCTCTTATTGACTGTGGGCAGGTCACTTCAATTTGTGGAGTCTCAGTTGCTCATTTATGAAAACTGAGTGCTGGAAAATATGAAATGCATGGGAGAATTGGACTGCATGGGAACTCCTGGTTAAGACATGAGTTTTGTGGTCAGACACCTCAGCTTAACTAGTAATGACAAAAATACAAATGGTGTCAGAGATTTGTTAGAATTGAATTATATGATGCATAAAAAAGACATGGCATTCAGTTAAAAAAGGACTAGGAGAGTGCTTTTTGAATGCAAGTGAGCCCTGTTACTCTCATGTGAGTGATGAGACACCTATCTAAAAGCAGCTGTGTGGCTCTGTGGTTTCCCAAAGCCAGGGAGGCCGGCATGGGAGAAAGCGGGTATAATCTCAACTTCAGAACAGGCAGGGAAGCTCTCTGGCTGTCAAAACAAGTGTTCTGAGGCTGGGGCTGTTTGAGCTGTTGGTGGCAATAGTATTTAGCTCTAAGAAGAAAGTGCGTGAGTGCTGGTATGGGGGCAGGTAGACCCCACCCTCATTCCCTTCCGGCTGTCACTGATGCTCCCCTGGCTGTGCTCCCTTATCTCTTGCTACTGTAGACTGCACACCTCCCCCACCAACACTCAGGGCCTGATGTGTCCCTGTGTCTCTTCCTGGGGCCTGGCTGGACATAGCATGCCTCACCTGTTAGAAGAGTGGCATAAAATTGTCACTAGGAAGGAAAGCTCAGAAGCCAGTCCTTGGGGTTAGAATTCTATCTCAGCTGTGTGACCTTGGGGTAGTTTCTTAACCTCTCTGGCCTTTTGTTTCCTAAAGTTAACTAGGGACTATAAAAGCTATGACCCTACAGGCTTATTTCTGTAGCAACTGCAGGCAAAATGCTCCCATCCGTGCCTGGTACACTATATCAACCGAAGAATGACAAAGTTGGGGTGTTGGGATAACTCAGTTCTTGTCTCCTTGGTTTAAAAGAATTTAAACAAGAGACACACAGCAAAGGAGATGCATCATTGAGTAATTTATTGCAAAAGAAAAATAATACTTTGAAAGTTAGGGGCAGAGTAGACAGTATACCTGAGAGAGAGAGAGGATTCAGGGTGGGCAGCTCATAAGGATGAGATGGAAAAGGCGGGCGCAAGCGGGACTCCCTTTATGTCTGCCTCTTGCGTGGTGATTCCAGGAGGTGGGAAAAGGCATTACTCGTAAGCACGTTCTGGGTGGTCCTCTTAGTGTTCATGCGCAGTAGCTGTACATGCTTGTTCATACGTCGTGTGTCTCATTAGCGTCTCAAATCTCCACCCAGGGGTGTGTTTTTTACTATTATAATGAGCAAAGGGTCAGTTTGAGGATGGGCAAAATCAAAGTGCACATGCTCTCTAGAGGGGAAAGTCCCTACTGAAGATAGCTTTGCATGGACGAGCTCAATTATCATGGGAATGCAGAGGCTTATGGTGTTGATTGTTTTGTCACCACAGTTGCTGCATCTTGAGAACATGATTACTTCCTTCACTACCTATCCTGCCTCAGGTCCACAGATTTGGAAAGGAGATCTTTACTTCTCACAGAGCCTTGCACTTGCAGGCTGTCCATC
This sequence comes from Plecturocebus donacophilus, assembly GCA_004027715.1. NCBI lineage: Eukaryota > Metazoa > Chordata > Mammalia > Primates > Pitheciidae > Plecturocebus > Plecturocebus donacophilus. Next base: position 17,037 of record PVKP010022070.1, on the reverse strand, counting down.
CCACAGGCTGGGAAGCATAGCCTCCAGCAGAAGCCAAGAGATAGTGCCTCAAGGGAAGGATAAAAGCAGCAGGAATGTATGCTGAGCTGGGTGGCCAGATGTATATATTTAAAAAGCTATAGGAAGAGTCATGAATATTTATGGAAGGAGAAACATGTGCATGGGAAATTGAGTTTCACACCTCATGATGGGTCATGTGTTTAAAAAATGGCAGCATTACCATAATCCAAGGATGGAGTTTTAAAGTTTTAAAATCTCTTGACATGAAAAGCTGAAGAAGACGTGGAAGGCTTGACTGCATATTCTCTGTGCATTGGCCAAAACTGGTCCAAAGGTGGTGGCCAGGCTGGGAACTCTGTATTTAAGGATTTTCTGAGTCTCCGTGGCCAAGAGGGTTCTGTACAGTTGGTTATGGGGCCTAGGATTTTGTTTTTATTTCTCAATTGTAAGTGCTTGGTTGACTTTAGGTTTTTTAGCCCTGTGGTCACAGTGGTGGCAGCCCCAGATTTAGGGTGAGGACTTGGGAATAAAATTAAGAAACCAAAATCCTCAGCAATCAAGATAAATAATAATTTCATGCAATATTTTATAAAATTTAAAATTAATGCAATAATTTCACGAGGAACAAAATATCAAAATTTAAAATAAAGACATGATCCAGCCCTCCACTTGAATGACCTACCTAATTCACCTCTGCCTAATATCAACAGTATCTGATGCCTGTGTTTATTTACATTTGGATATTTCGATCATCTTGAATTTTTTAGATTGACTTCAATTTTTTTACGTATTGCCATGGGTCAGGTGCGGTGGCTACGACCTATAATCCCAGCACTTTGAGAGTCTGAGGCAGACAGATCACATGGGGCCAGGAGTTTGAGACCAGCCTGGCCAACATGGTGGAACCCTGTCTCTACTAAAAATACAAAAATTAGCCAGGCATGGTGATGCACGTCTGTAATCCCAGCTACTTGACCAATGCGGTAAAACCCCATCTCTACTAAAAACAGAAATTAGCAGGGTATGGTAGCACATGCCTGTAATCCCAGCTACTTGGGAGGCTAAGGCATGAGAACTGCTTGAACCTGGGAGACGGAGGCTGTAGTGAGTGAAGATTGTGCCACTGCACTCCAGCCTGGGTGATAGAGTGAGACCCTGTCTCAAGAAAAAAAATTTTATACCTATATATGTATATATATATATATATATATATTATATATAATATCAATATGCAATATATATAATATCCCTGTTTTATATATATGCAATATATATATATATATATATATATATATATTTAACATTATATATATATATATATATATTGCAAAGGAATCTTATTTTTCTTGGCTTCTTAACAAGACGTATTCAGTACCCAAGGTGAGTGATTCACTTTCCTTATCCTAGGCCCAGCCCTAGAAAAGGGTGTTGGCACTGTTATTATGACTGTTAAAAAGCAAGCAAAAAATCAGTTAATTCCATATTGTAACAATGGTGCCAGCCTTGTGGTGTATCAGGATGGAAAACACCCAGGTCTCCCAGACCCTAGCTGGCAGGTTAAAACGTCTAGCGATCCTGACTTACGGACTGTGAAGATTTAGAGGGTTTTGACAGAGCCAAGACTCCTGCATCAGGAGCTACAGATATCAGGTCTCAGTGCAGATGGAACAAGAGATTTGCCCAGGGCAGCATTAGATTGAAAGGCAGCAGGGAAGTGCAGCGTCTTCTAATGTTGGCGCTCCTTACTGGGTATGATCTCTTTCTGGGATCGCCAGCTGAGGCCAAGCTCCTCACTCTGTAATTTCAGCTGACCCTTAAGTAACCTTTGCTGTCAACTTTCTGGCTGCTGGGGAGAAATTGCCTTTGTTTAAAGAAATAAAAGCATATCAATTGAACAGATAAGGAGTTACCTCCCTTAAATATAGACAGTTTTCTCCTTCAGCCAAACCCTGCAGGTAGTGCTGATGTTTTCAGTAATGGCCCTACTTTTGTTCCTTTATAATTTGCTCCAATGGAGGGTTTGCTCCTTTAAATATTCTGAGAACAGAAAGCTTCCATCCAGAAAAAAGAACAATGACAATTCATGCTACATCTGAAAGACAAGGGTCCTTGTTGCCTCAATTAGGAGTTGATGGTCACTCCAACCATGAGAAGTCCTTGGGCATGTGGTCTAACCCTGCATGGTGAGCCCCAGGCAGGTGCTGCGGGCAGGGTGCTGAGCATTCAAAGGAGCAGGTTACTCTCTCTTGCAACAGTCAGCGTGATGCTAGGAGGCAGAGCTGTTGTTTCACTTTACAGATGAGGAAACTAAGGTTTAACAAGATTAAATGCCACAACTACAAAACTAGCAGGCAGTATAACTGGGGTTGGCCCCTACTAGTCCAATGTCAGTACCCCAAGTAGTTACTGTTTTGCCGTACTCCTTAGTAACAGTTGATACCAACACCAGCACCCAGGACAGCTCCTACTGGGGTACAATGCTTTAGTCTACACTGTATTTGCTAATGCCCCTGTCTGCAATAGCTGCCCCTTATCAACACTTCCTGTTGATAAAATGCATCACAGAAGGGTTAAATGTGTCTTCTGAGGGCTCAGTCTATTGTGGTTCTTGGCTTCAAACCCAAGCCAGCTTTTGTGCTTGTCATTTACTCCATACCACTTTCCAGAAAATAGATAGAAGGACTGTTTCATTTCCTCTGTTCAACTTCATTTATCAAGCAGTATCTCCGCTAGGCTTGGGGATGTGAAGATGAATCTGGAAACTGAAAATGCTACCCCGATGGACTAATTAAGATCATTGTTAGCATCTTTTCATAACCAAAGGCTCTGGGCGTTCACTGGTCTCATGCACTGCCAAGAGGGCTTGGCTTCTTTGTTTGCAGTTGCAATTCAACATCGGGGAAGCACCTTCCCCAAGATTTATCTTATAGATTTGCAGCTGCTCTCTTCAGTGGCCGTCATGAGGAGGTTCATGCCACACGGTCAACTACAGAGCTCAATTCTAGGACTTGGAACTCACATAAAACCCTGACTTTAAGATATAGGATCTGGAGATTATTGCTGCAGTTGTGATTATGATCTGTGGATCATAAGGAGGAAGAAGGAACAAGATGGTAATCACTGCGATGACCCTGGGAGCATGTATTCTACAGAGTCAGATGTGATTGCCTTGCCTGGGTTGGAAATGATGACTATTCTGTCCCCTACAAAACCCACCATTTTTATTTCCTTCTTATCACACGTTCACCAACCGGTAATAGGACCTAAGAGGGCCAGGCAGGGACCCGGAGACACCCAATGAGCAAAAGTCCTCATTTGGAGGGTACAGATGACTCTGAGGAGGCAGAAATAATACCTGCTGCCATTGGCAGTGCCAGAAAAAGCCCTGGGATTCCCTTGCTGTCCAGAAAATAACCCAGAGCCACTTACTCCATGCTCTTTCCCAGAGCAGAAAATTCTTCCCATCCATAACTGCCACAGTTCTGAAAAAGTCTCACTAAGCATCACCTTCACAGTTTCCCTTCAAGTCAGGAGGTATAGAGGTCAGATATGGGCCATTCCTTCGATAGCCTGATGCATGACAGAAAAGAAAGACCCACAAGCTTGCAGTAGATACTTAGGAATGTCTCATGAAGGCTGGAAGCCAACAAGAACCATGGGCACAGCCCTGGGCTCTGGAAACCAGTGGTCCCCAGCGTGATCTTATTAGCTGAGTTAATTTAGCTTGCTAATTATAGGGCTTGGGCATTTATTTAGCTGAACCTTGGGTCCATCATCTGTACCTTGGGTTCTTCATCTGAAAAAGACCTGTACAACCTGTCTCATAACGAGGATGCGAGAACTAAAGAAGGGCGAATTTACAAAGCACAGCATGTAGGAAGCATTTAATACAGGTTACCTACAAGTGGTCCTCATAATACTTGCTTCATTTGAGTTAATAACAACCACAACAAATTGTCAGGAGAAGAGTAAACGACTTAAAAAAAAAAAAAGAAAAGAAAAGAAAAGAACACCGTGGAACAAGGGGTAACCTGTGAAGGCACCTGGAGGAGATAGGATTTTAGTTGCATTGAAGGGTTAGTCAGGAATTTACCAGTTATCCATGGAGAAAGGTTTTCCAAGCAGAACAACAGCATGTAAAAGTTTAGGAGCAGGGTTTGTTCTGAGAGTAGTAGAGAGTTACTAACTTGGGAAAGTTTAGTCCCTGTCCTCAACAGTTTGAAAACCTTTTGAGAAAATTATCTATTCAGCATATTCATGAAGGACAGCACTCTTACAGCAATTCCTGGTATGAATGTAACATCCAAATAATTGTTTTATCACATGCTTAGCACGTGATGATCCTGGAAAAAATTTAATTAAAAACAGAATCTCCTCCAAACTCAGATTTTCCATGAACGTAGAAGAGAAAGAAAACAATTTTATAACCAGAATGTGATTTGCACTACAGACGATATGCTAAGTGATTGCAAAGACAGAAAAAAAATCTTACTCTTTTAAATGGTCACACTGATACAACCACCTATCACATACATGTTGTTAAGATAAGCAGTAACTAGTTCTCAAGTAAGACGATTTAATGACATCACATGTTCTTCCTAGATTCACCTGATAATTGGGGTGGTCATCTGCATGTCTGTATTAACTGACTGACCTTATTCAAAGCAAAGGTGAACTTCTTGCATCTTTATGGCAGGAGATAGACTTGCAACTTGGAGTCAGGCATCTGCTGAAGTTGGGCTTCCACTGTTTCACAGGAACTGGGAGATAGATAGGAATGCTATCTTCTTTACTGATTCTGTTTCAAAGAGATGGTTCCTAGGTCCTTGAGAAAAAACATTCCTGTGTTCCTGGGTCACAAGGCTAGCAAAAGGCTCCTTTAGCTTTTAAAAGTATTTACACATCTTTCAAAGAGGCCAAAAAAAAAAAAAAACCCACAAAAACAAAAACAAACCTCACAATAACAGGTTTTCTAAAGTAAGTGTTTTCAGTAAACAGAGTAGGGCAAAGTTTTTTTTATTTTCAACAGGGGGAATTAAGCCCTCACAATGGCTCTTCAAGAGGACTAAACTAGCAAAATAATGAACTGATAATCTCCCTGGAATATGAATTCCCAGGGGGCAGGGTTTTTTTTTTTTTTATCTATTTCGTTGATTATTGTATCTCCAGTGTATAGAAAGGCGTCTGGCCCATGCTCAGCATGATCAGTCAGTCTTTCTGATTATAAATCCAGTACCCTTGACATTTTGAAACCACTTGTACAAGGCATCATGGTCTAGGAAGATAGCTGGAAAAGTAAAATGGGCAGAGAAAGCCAGCTTGGATATCTGATCATGAGACAGATGGATCTGGATTAGATTTCCAACCTTGCTTCCTGTGAGCTGTGTGAGCTCAGGTGAATGACGGAACTGGTGTGGTCTTCAGATTTATCATCTAATGCTCTGATAATAAGCCCTAACTCATAGAGTAGACTTACTGGTTCAGTGAGAGAATATAGACATATTAAATATTTTTGCATCAGTTCAGGATATAAACACGGAAATACATAATGGGATATCATGTGGGAAGCCTTGGCAGAGTTCCTGGAAGAGATGGGGTTCTCTAAATGTCAGCCCCCGTCTCTAGAAGGAAGTGAGTCAGGCTTGGGGGTGGGTGTGTTTGCTTTGATCCCTGACTACGTTGGAGTAGGAGAAAGGGACAACTGTGGAGATCCTTGAGCTGCTGACATTTTCATAGTTGCTACACGAGTGTTGAAACTACTCTAAACCCAGACTGAGGACTGGAATTTGAAAGGAAGCCACTTACTTTTAAGGCAGTTGTCCTAAATGTTAAGGAAGCAGTGGGCTCTTCTATGTCACTTCTCTTCATTGATTACAACATGGTCTGCAGACAGGCGCACTGGCTTTGTTTAGATTTAGAAACAGTGAAAATAATTCCATGCAAAAACATTGGAAGAAATGCTCTTTCTCTCTGACTCCATTGTTTTTCTCTTCTAAACAATGATATTTAGCACGTCACAGATAAGAGCTCACCTAACTTCCCATTGTAACACAGGGAGGGAGGGAGGATGATTATGTAGTCATTGTTGACAGTGGTCTGCTGAGGTGGTAGAATAGTCTGGATTGAAAGAGGGCTGGACTTGATGTTTCCATGAGAGAACTGTGGGGTCTGGAGCCCTAGAAGGACCCTCATACATGGACCTGCCTTTCATCCTTTATTTACTGGATGGACAGACTGAGACCAGAGAGGCTAGAGACATGGTATGCTTAAGAACGCAAACATAAAGGGCCACAGGATGGAACCACAGCTAAGACTGACCCACTACCACAAACCTATTTACTGAATAACACATTGTTCTAAAGGAATTGAAGTTTTTGTTTAAAAACATTGTGCACTTGTTAACACAGTAAATGCAGAACTAAAGTAGATAACAGTTAAAAGATTGGAACCTTTGGATGTTACTTTCATGGGTAGTCTGTAAAAAGTATTTTTAGCAGGTTGTATGTTTTGAGAATCTTGACCATGATGATGACAATGACAATAATGATGATGACAATGATGGTGATGATCACAGTAGTGGTGATATTGATCACTATGCAGACAATGACAGTGGTCATGATGGTGAAGATGAGGATGATGATGGTGATGGTGGTGACACTGATGATAACAGCTCTGGTGGCGCTGATGTTGACAGTGATTGTGATCATGATAGTGACTATGGTGATGATGGTTATGGAATAATAATGATGGTGATGGTAACGATCCTGGTGATCATCATGGTGATAATGACCTTGAGAATGATGATAGCTAATATTTATTGAGAGCGAACACACATCCCGTCCTAAGTCTAAGCACTTTGTATATTTTAGGTCATTTAACTCTCGCAGTAACCCCATGACAAAGATACTATTTTATCATTCTCATTTTAGAAGTAAGAAGGCAGAGAGTTTAAGTATCTTGTCCAGTGACACACAGTTAGCAAGTGGCAAAGCCAGAATTAAAACACAATAAAGATAATAATGATAACTAAGATTTATTTAGCTCTTACTGTGTTCTGGGCTCTATGCTATTTCCCATCTATTATTTTATTCTCTAACATTTCACGGGATAGGCATCATTATTTTCTTGTTCCTGCAGGTTACAAAACTCCTCAAAGTCTCCCAGCTAGTAAGGAAGGGAGCAAGAGTCTTATGTATGGATAAATGCTTCCAAAGCTTCCTGTGTGGTACTGCTGCTCTTGCCTGCCACCATCTAAACTCCTTCTCCCTCACCCTCACATCTGTTCTGCAAGACCTGCAGACCCTGGGTTTATTCTGCCTCTTTTCCTGCCACACCTGGAACACCCCTTTCTTCTAACTGACCCTTTTCTCTAAAGCCTGTACCACTAGCCTATCCCATGCTACACCCACAGCTAGAACCTAGGACAAGTACATATCTTTTTAATGGCTTCCAGTGCCTACAACTAACTGTAACATCAGATGTTGACATTCAAGGCTCTCAAAGAAATGAGCGCTGCCTGCCTCCCCAGCCCCGTTTCCTGCTGCCCCCTCTCCACCCCCAAACCCCAAATCCCAGTTAAGCCATTTTATCAACACATCCTCAACCAGGCCCTGTTTCTGTCTATCTGCTGCCACCGTGTCTGAGCTACCACAGGAAATTGATAAGAGGTTTGGGGGAATTAATGAATAGATGAATGAATGCATAAAATGCTTTTTGTTTATCTATTAAAATTTCTGGTGACGTCTCTTTCTTTTCTTTTTTTCCTTTCAAGGGAAGTCAAGGAGAACGTGGTGCAGATGGTGAGGTTGGACAGAAAGGTGATCAGGTAAAAATTTACTTTATAAGCAACCATTCATCCCTATGAAGGATCACTGTTTCTCCAAGGTGGCTTCCACTGTACGATGTCATTCCTTATCTCTTCTTTGCCTATAGCAGGATTTTTAAAAATCTCATTTTCATGGTTTTCATCTGTTATCTCTGTTCACTGTAAGTCCCCTCTCTCCCTAAATCATCTGAGGAGCACGCCCACCCTCCCTTCCTTCCCTCCTTCCTTCCTTCCTTCATGTACTATTTTACCTTTACTGTTTCTTTTCACTGAAATGGTAGTCATTCATTACAAAATTCCCCCTTCTTTCCTCCCATCTTCTCAAGTAACTGTTGCCTGGCTCTCTTGGTGCTAGCTGAAATGCTTCACAGACACTCCATGCTCTGGTCAGTGCACATCCACGCTTGCTGGACCACTGTTCCTAGCATGTTATAGGATGGGATCAACGAGGGCTCGCTGCTCTCTCCGTGGTTCTGAGCACGGCCTCCCTATTATCCTCTGTCCAGTGCAACCAGCTGACTTCTGCCCATTCCAATTCTACCAGCCTTCCTGCCAATGAAAATGGCTGTTATCCTTCTGCTTTGCTGCTGTCATCCTTTTCCCAGTTCTCTTTTCTCTCCTCTCTTAACTGCCCTTCCCCTTACTCCTCCCTCTTTTCTGCATCTCACAGCCAGTGCTCATTGTCAGCCAATTCCATGCCAGGCACTGCACCTGGCTCTGAGATCTGGAATGAGTTATGGACAAACTCCTGGCCTCAATGGGCTTGCAGTTCAGTGAGGACAGAGACACATGAACGAGTAACCCACAAACAGTGAGATGAGAGCTGTGCTCAAAGTCTGAATGAGCTCCTCAGCTAACATCTCTTCTGTATTTGGAAAAACAAAATGTGTTTGGATTATTCTTATAAGAATGATTTAGCAAAGGCAATGTACTCCACATTGAATGCTGTATCCTGAGGTTTCAGTGGTAAGCCTTGGAGGTGGAGGGCAGAGACATCATTTCTTTCTTGGTGGTTTGTTTGGTTTCACAACATTGTTCTACAAGGCTAAATATTAGATGTCAAGCTTTGTTCTGTAACTTTTTCAGCTGATTCTGTAATATGCAATAGACTCCTCTACACATAGAGAAACAAATCTCTTTCTTAAAATAACTGTAATATTGCCAGAATATGAGGGCTGTAATTCAGTTAACCTAACTATTTCCATTGTGTACATTGTGTCTGTGTGCATTTATTTGTTCTTTATGTTTTTATTATGAAACATTTCAAGCATATCTAAAGAATAAAGACTGTAATAAAATGAACCCTTCTGTACCCAGCTCTTGACCACAACAGCTTTCAATTATTATGATCCCTCTTGTTTTCATTTATATCCTCAGTCATTTCTCCACACCCCCTGCCCACACATTATTTTGAAACAAATCCAGTTTCAGGACACATCTGTTTTTATAAATATCACCAGGTAGTATCTCAACCTATTGATATATAAAAAGAGGTCCCTTTTGTTGTCAGTGTCTTTAACCGAAATTGTTAGTAGGGTCAGAAAATGGATTTCAGATTGTTTCCTGAAATTTGATATTTGTGCAAGGTAAGAAAAGTATTTTTTGAGCCATTTGAAAGAATTGCATCTTGTGTTTTCCTAGGGACATCCTGGAGTTCCAGGTTTCATGGGGCCCCCAGGGAGCCCTGGGCCACCGGTAAGTAATATCTTTAGTCTCTTCTTCTTGGGGCCGTGACATTTGAATGCACATCTCTACTCACCAGGCATGGTATGACACTGAACATATCTCTCATCTTAAGGGATGGGCCAATACCCAAAAGGTGGCAGGGATGACCTAAAAATGCAAGTCCCGCAGGCGTGTAGGGGAAAGTGCAGGGGGTCTGGAGTAGGCTTGATGGACCATGTAATTAGAGTGATGTTGGGACTGGAAGACATTGGCAAAGACGGGCAGACTTGCTTCTTCTTTTTTCAAACTGAGCTTGGGTGGTTCAGAAGCCCGTATGTTAAGGTTATGATGTTAAGCAAAGAAGGTAGTAAATGAGAAATTGTAAGCAGCTTTCCCCATTTTATGGGGAGCCTGTCTGAATGTTATCTCGATGATATCCATTGGGTCCCCCGAGCAGATGTTCTCTCTGTTCTTATAGTAGTTGTAGCCTTGACATTGACTGGTGCCCTTCTCAGCAGTTCCCTCTCCCTTCAGTGTAGGCTGCTCATAGATTAGTCATGTTCCTCCTCTGATCAGAGTCCACTGCTGTTGCAGCCCACATATCCATCATGGGTAACCATGGCAACAGGCACTGGAAATGAGTGTCCCTGCCAAGCCTAGGGTCAGTCCCCAGGGATTTCCCATGGGTTCTACGTGAGACCCTTGTCCCAGACCTTGCAAGGAGAGGATTTCTGGAATGACTGAAAGACCACTGACAAGGAACTCCCTTCAAACAGGGAATACCCTGTTAGAAAGTATAGTGAAAAGAGGTTCAATTAGGAGTATAAATTTAAAATATATGAAACTAAGCTTGCTTTGTCTTTCTTTTAAACAGTTCAACTTCTAGTTGTAGCTGTGTGTTAATTAGTAGAATAAATTAAGTCATTTTAAGTGAGTATTTTCAATAAAATCATATGAAAGCACGAAATGGCATCTTTCACTTCATGTTGACTTTTACAGCAAACTCATAAAAATGGTTAATTATCTACAAAAGCACTATTCAGTTTCCCAGAAAGCCTACTTTAAGTCTTTAATATTCAACACATTTTCCTCCCAAGTGCCTTTGATATTAATTTTATTTTTAATTTCTCAGCCTCACATCTTACCTGGCCCAACTCTACCATGTGCACATTTGTGAAGGATATTGCAGGGAATTGATTAGTTTGCTGTCATTTAACTTCACAAAATTCCACAATTCTTTCAAGGTTTATAATTTCACTTAGTCATTGCTTTGCACTGTATTTGCATATTATTGGATCTTGTGGCATCTGACAATCAGCAAAAAGAGAAACTGATAAGGATGCTGAAACAATCTGTAGCAGGGAGAGGTGCTAGTGTTAAGCAAAGAGGGGCAGTTAAGAGGGGACTAATTTTACTTTAAAATAGTTTATTCATGAAGAATTTTATATTATGATGACATTAGCTTCCCTGTGCAACTTAATAGCTGAGGTTCTCAGAAAATGAATATTGGATTAATGCCTCATCCCTACTCCACCCTGGTAGTTCCAAACCCTCTAACATGTTCTCAATGAAAACAAAACCCTCTTCTCACTGGAAATTGCAGTAAGTTAGAACTCCGTGACTACTGTAGGAAGTGACTCCTGGCTTCTTATTCTCATGCTAGATGATGAATCACAGGCTCAGAAACAATCGTCATCAGAAGCCAGCTTGTCTGTCTCCGGCTGATTAATGCGTTCAGTTCACTAGGCAGATGTTTGTTGAGCTTCTATTTTGTGTCGTGCCTTGTACTGTTAATTGCCTGTGAGAATGGATGCTGAGGCAGCGCCTGTTAGTTTCACCGGCCAATCATGCAGAAGCAATTCTAGAGCAGAAAATCAACCTTCCCGGTCATGGATGCATTGTTTTAGTTTTGTTCTTTGTTGTTGCTGCTTGTTTTCAAGCGCTTATTAGTTGTCAGGCCCTGTTGGAGATACGTAGGGATATGATAGTGAGCTGACAGAGCTCTTTCTTTTAGTGTTTATTTTCTGGTGCTCAGTCGGCACCCTTCTTCCAGATAAAACCCTGACCCCATCCCCATATACAGCAGGGAATTTTATTCCAACTTGGCAAGTTTCCAGACTCTAGGATGCCAGAAGCTTTTTATTAAAGTTATGTAGAACAATCTAGATTTGTTATATTAGCTTTGACTAGATATTGAATTCAAGCATGAACCTTAGTCTACTCATTAAAATATTATCATTATCCCTTTATTTTGTGAACATTTACTGGGTCCCTATGTAGTAGCAGCAATAGAGACAAATCCAGCTGCACCCTTCCTCAGAAGTTTGTCATACAGCTATGTCAAATTTCCTTCAGTTCTAAGACCATGATATAGTCACTTTTATATCTCTAAAATTTGACTCATACCTGATACAATTTAGACACTCAATAAAAGTTTGTAACAATTAAATAAAGGCTGCTGGAAAGACATCAATAGAGTACTGTGAGAACTTGCTTATTTATGCTTCCATATTTAGGTAATATCTGCAGGATTCCTTGTTGTGGAGTGAACAATAGACACATTCACGGAAAATTCCTACTGGACGGCCCTTAGCATTTCTCTGGTGCTAACTTCTTATGTGTCATGAATTCCATTTTCTCAACAACCTGCATAAAATAGGCACTGTTCTTTTCCTTCATTTTACAAAGGAACTGAGATACAGAGGGATCAAGTAACTTTCCTAGGATTATACAGCTATGCAGTGAAGAAATGGGATGTGGGCTCAGGAACTCTGACTCTTAAGAGGCTGCACTCTTAACCAGTACTCTTTCTTCTGTACCTGGCACCTTGTAAGCATTGCCTCATTACTCCCCCCCTTCCTAAAGGCATGTGCAATTTCCAGCATTTCACTGTTAAGAAAACTAAAGCTTAGAGATCTTACATGACTCGACCAAAGTCAGTAAGAGGCACATGTGTGAATTCATTTAAAGAACCGCTGCCTTCATAACCCAGTCAGTTCAACTTCTAATTCATTCATTTATTCAAGAATATTGCTTACTATACCCCAGGAACTGTTTTAGTTCCAATGAGGGAGGAAATAAAATGGTAGTTCTTGATCTCATGAAGTAGGAGGTGTTTGGAAGGAGAGAGCTAGACAATAAAAATAAATAAGAAATCAATAAACACTGGCATGACAGATGTTTGCAGGTGCTATGGAGGAAGGTAGACAGAAAAGGGACCTCACCAGAGCAGGGATGATGAAGGGTAGATCTTTCCATTTTAGATCTGGTAGACAGAAAACCTTTCACTGAGATGCTGATACCTGAGCTAAGACCTGGAGGATGGGAGGGCATGAGGCTTCTGCATATGTGGGGGATTAGAATAGAGGGGGAAGAAACAGCGTATGCAGGAGCCTCGGGCAAAAGTGTGCCTGGAGCTCACTTTGAGCTGCTTGCTGATTGGCATAGAAGTCTTCTTCCAATTATCCATCTGTGCATCTCTTCACCCTTGACTTGACACAGAAATTACCTTCCTGATCTCCTGGAAGACAAATCTAGTTGTTCATTTGCTTTTTGTCCTGAAATATTCCTTGATATTAGCTGAAAATGCCCATCCTGAAGTGAGTTCATTTACTGTCTTCAAAGGGGTGACTGGCTGGCTAATGCATTGGCCCTTCCTAAAACATGGATGGGGTTCTCCCAGCATCTTGTATTCCTGGAGAATAGCTCATCCCGATGAAGAGGAAGAAGCATACTTGAAATATTTGTGGTTCAGGAAGCTAGGAGGGGGCACAGAATGTCAGATCTGTGTGTTGATGTATTAGGCTGCTTTTACTTGGTTACAAAGAAATGCCTGAGGTTGAATAATTTATAAAGAAAGGAGGTTTTATTGGCTCAGGTCTGTAGGCTGTACAAACATGGGACCAGCATCTGCTTGATGTCTGAAGAGACTGCAGTGAACTTCCCATCATAGAGGAAGGCTAGGTGTGTCCGATGGCAAGAGCGGGAGCAAGGGACCAAGGCAGGGGAGGTCCTAGAGGTTTAAACAACCAGATCTTTCATGAACTAACTGAATGGGAACTCCCTTAAGGGGATTGTGCTAAACCACTCATAAGAGATTTGTTCCCATGATTTAGTCGCCTCCCACCAGGCCCCACCTCCAATATTGGGAATCACATTTCAACATGAGATTTGGAGGGGACAAATAACCAACCATATCAATTGCTTTGTATTCAAAGCAGGGGGTACTAATGACCTCTGTCCAGATGCACAAGAAGCTAGCTTTCTGCCTTATCTTTTTTAGGGGGCAGATGGAATTTCGGGAGCTGCTGGACCACCAGGAATCCAAGGGTCACCTGTAAGTTCCTCAAGGATTGGAATCTGTTTGTAGTCTATCTTTAGCCTTTCCAGAACCCCAAGTGTTTACCAATCCTGCTCTGGTCCTGTATGTCTCCTGTGGCTCATATATTTTTGAAGTTTTATTCACTACAAGTTTTGCAGTAAAACTGCAGGAGGGTTTGCTTTCTGCAGGAGCCTGGTTATTTTTCTACTAAGGTAAAAGTTTGATTGAAATGATCTGAAGATCTGTGATTCCAGAATTTAGTTTATAACTATCAATGCAAATAGGTCCTAGATTTAGGCACCATATCTCAATTTCTTGTCAGTGTGGTTTCTATTTTGAGCAGGTGCAGGAAAGTGGAAAGGCTGAGAGCTAACTCACCCAGGACTATGGTATGTACCAGGTGAATGTCAGGCAAGAGGCCACGATTGTTATCCCAGCTGTTCAAAAGAGGAGAGTGGAATTAAAAATAAGGCACTAGTCAAGGATCCCAAACCACAACTAGTGGAGTTGGCATTTGAATCCAAGGCTTTTATCTCAAAATCCAGATTTCATTTCATGAAGCTGCCAGAACCACTCTTGGTTTCAATGCCATAAAGGTTGAACCACAGTTCAGTAGGTATTATGTTAGTAGCCAATACATGGATGGCATGTAAATGAATATATGGTATATAAATATTCCTCATCTCATCTGACACCCCTTCCCCCTTTAGCTCTATATGTTAGAAAGGCCAGGAATCATTATCCCCATATTACAAATAAGGAGAGTGGGAACTGGAGAAGTGAAATGGCCAGTTCAGGGTCACACAGTTAGGAAAAGAATGTGAGAGGCAGACGCAATCCCTAGACCACAGGAATGTCACCATTATATTTCAAGCCCAGCCAGCAAGCAGGCCAGCCCAACCCTGGTATCTCTGGCATTCTGTGCAAAGGGCATGTGCAAAGGGCATTATTATTTAGTACGACTTTCTCCATGTCAAAGGAGGAGGTCAGCATCCCATGGGGTTATGTCACTTGATCAAAGTCATACAGGAAATTAGTGTCCAAGTTGGAAGTTAAGTCAATTTAAGATTTCTCAGTTCAGTGCTACTTCTGGTATTCCACATTGATCCACCACGTGTGTGGTCCAGGCAGCCAGAGGGATGTTGAGATTGAAAAATCACAGCCCCATGGCTCTGTTTAGGATCCTCATCTGGTCATTCCTTTTGAAGCCACCGATGTAGAAGTCCCAGGATGAGTAAAATATAAAACATACTGGGTCGGGTGCAGTTGCTCATTCCTGTAATTCCAGTACTGTGGGAGGCCAAGGTGGGCAGATCACCTGAATTCAGGAGTTTCAGATCAGCTTAGGCAACATGATGAAACCCCCTCTCTACTAAAAATACAAAACTTAGCCGGGCGTGGTGGCACATGCCTGCATTCCCAGCTACTCGGGAAGGTGAAGCAGGAGAATCACTTGAACCTGGGCTGCAGAGACTGCAGGGAGCTGAAATTGTGCCACTGCACTCCAGCCTGGGCAACACAATGTGACTCCGTATGCAAGTGATTTCCCGGATAAAAACAAATGAATTGTTTGCCCGAAGAGAATAAGATGTGGGTCCAAGATGTAAAACTATGGCATTCCTAGGAATTAAACTATATTAAAGAAGACTTTGATTCTGTCATGGGACAACTCCTCAACTTATGGTATCACTTGAAGCTGTCCATGGTGCTGAAATTTGCCTTAACTATTAAACGAAAATACAGTGGAAGTTTTCTTTGCCCAGAAAGTACTTCCATTACAAAATGGAAGTAACTTATTTTTTCTTTTTCTTTTGAGACAGACTCTCACTCTTGTTGTCCAGGCTGGAGTTCAGGGACACGATCTCTGCTCACTGCAACCTCTGTCTCCTGGGTTCAAGTGATTTCTAACTAATTTTTGTATTTTTAGTAGAGATGAGATTTCACCATGTTGGCCAGGCTAGTCTTAGACCGTAAGTGATCCTACTGCTTTGGCCTCCCAACGTGCTGGGATTAACAGGCATGAGCCACCACGCCCAGCCAATAAAAGTAATTTTTTTTTTTTTTGAGATGGAATCTTGCTCTATCACCAGGCTGGAGTGCAGTGGCGCAATCTCGGCTCACTGCAACCTCTGACTCATAGTTTCAAGTGATTCTCCTGCCTCAGCCTCCCAAGCAGCTGGGACTACAGGTGTGCACCACCCCACCTAGCTAATTTTTTGTATTTTTAGTGGAGATTGGGTTTCACTATGTTGGCCAGGATGGTCTCAATCTCTTGACCTTGTGATCCTACTGCCTCAGTCTCCCAAAGTGCTGGGATTACAGGCGTGAGCCACCGCACCCAGTCCCAGAAGTAACTTTTGAAAGTTAAATAGGGCATAATTATAATAAGATACATACATAGAAATCTTCGTTCTGTTATATTTTGAATTAAAAGACAAACCTTTTGGCAGTCTTTTTGACATAGGATAAAGGCCTTTACTTTGATTTGGGGTAATGAATGGAGTCCTTTGTCGTCAGTCATGTAAAAGTGCATCCACTGATCACTTTTTGTTACTTTTTGAAAATTGGTTTGAGAATATAACAACATATTTGTAACAATATGAATGTCGAGTTCTAGATTGTTAGGATTTTTTTTCCTAATCTTTTGTAGCTTTGCTAACGTTTTATAGCTATATCAATTTAGATGGTGAGTGGTGACTGACTCACTTTTGGCCAGTGTTTTCAAAATCCTGCCCTAACTTGCATAAAAACTTTATTCTTTTTTCCCACCTAAATTATTCTGGATTGTTTAATCAACAATTAAATTGTATGATTTCCATCACAAATAACTGATGCAAACAGGCTTGGGAACAAGCACACTGACTCCTTGCAAGCCTTCACCTCACAGAAAAGTGAGTGGAACAGAAAAGCAAGAGTGGACTGCAGACAAGGGTGTACTGCAGTGCTGTGACTAGGCATGGGCTTTTGGAGAGCATGGAGAGGCTGGCTTCTAATGGGGGTTGGTCAGTGGAGGCTGTTTAAGAGTCAACCATGTTGTAATTTCAGCCTCTCTGCCAATGGAATTGCTTTCTAAATAAATAAAAGTCTAGTGATGGCAAGAAGACTTCACAGGGAGTCAGAGACAGAGTTCTTTCCTAGATCTGCCACATTCTTGTTATGGGACCATGCTTTCCTCACCTGAGTTTAAAGAGAATGATCTGATATAGTACTTGGCAAACTTTTTCCA
>PVKP010022069.1:0-38203 GCA_004027715.1 Plecturocebus donacophilus | reverse complement strand
CTGCTCTGGGGGATCCTCTACTCAGTTCGTTCCTAAGTCTCTACAGGAGGAGGGGAACGTCCTCTCTGCAGGTCCTTTGAAAGTCTCTGCAGCTCTCACAGAGAGGGCACCTCCTCTCTACAGCTAGTCTTCCCGCTGTGTCAGCATCCTATGCCCTGCTGCCTGGCTGAGCCCGGGGCTTTTATGGCCGTCAGAGGGGAAAGAGTGTGTGCTGATTGGCCCATGGGCAGCCACGGGCAGGCATGCAGGAGGCACCACAAGTTTCCACTCAGTTCCGTGGGACTGGCAGCCCGGCAGCCATCCTCCCACCTTAGCCTCCCACAGTGCTGGGATTACAGGCGTGAGCCACCTCGCCCGGGTGGCAAGGGCAGCCTCTTCATGGTGGGGCGCGGGCCTCTTCCCATCTCTTTTCTGTTGTTGTTTGAGGTGGAGTCGCACTCTGTTGCCCAGGCTGGAGTGCGGCGGCGTGATCCAGGCTCACTACAACTTCTGCCTCCTGGGTTCAAGCCATACTCCTGCCTCAGCCTTCTGCGTCGCTAGGATCACAAGCACGTGCCACCATCCCCGGCTGATTTTGTTTTTGTTTTTCTGGAGACGAAGTTTCACCATGTTGGCCAGACTAGTTTCAAACTCCTGATCTCAAGTGTTGCACCCACCTTCCACTCCCAAAGTGCTGGGATGACAGGCGTGAGCCACCCCACTCCGCCCCATCTCTCTCTTTTTTTTGAGATGGAGTCTAGCTCTGCCCCCTAGGCTGGAGTGCTGTGATGTGATCACGGCTCAATGTAGCCTCAACCTCCAGGACTCAAGCGAATCCTCCTGCCTCAGCCTCCGAAGTAACTGGAACTGCGGGCACATGCTAATTGCTTTAATTTTGGTAGACACGATGTCTTGTTATGTTGCCTAAGCTGGTCTGGAAATCTCGACCTCAAGCGATCCTCTCACCTTGACTCCCAAAGTGCTGGGATGACAGGCTTGAGCCACCCTGCCCGGCCCTCAAAAAAAAAAAAATGCCAGCGACAGTCTATTAGACTGATATCTGTCACGCTCATGGGTCATGACTAGCAGTTTGAAAGACAAAGCTCGATTTCACTCAATTTGTTTTAGCAACAGAAGTCATTACCTTTAGTCCAATCTCTTTTTGTTTTTTTTTTTTTGTCCTTGTTTTTTTCTTTTTTACTTTTAGTCCAATCTCAAAAGTACGAAATGAAACTGCAACACAAGCCCCTAACCCTGGAGCTGTCAGAAGCTCAACGTCTGCGCTTCCGGGAGCGTTATTTCCGGCGACCACGCCTCCGGAAGCAGGGCGTGGCTTCCTCCCTCTTCTCTCCGCCCACACTCCTCCGTGTATGCCCAGCGCCCCGCCTAGGGACGGCAGGGGGCGGTGCGACAAGCGCCACGCCTCGAGGGCGGGGTCGGGCGATGCCCCGCCCCTCCGTGAGCTCATCTTTGCGCGTCGCCGTCGCGCGGAGCCCGGCTTCCGACGTGCCGCTTGGCAGTGCAGTGGTGAGTTAGAGCCCGCGGCGGTTGGGGATGGTGGTGTTTAGGGCCGCTGACGGCCCGGGCCAGACGGCGGGTGAGCAAGGTTGGTCCGAGGCTGCCTGCAAACAGGTCTGTTCAGGGACGCTCCAGGCCCTGGGACCCTAGGATGGCTTCCATGATCCCATTTGCCCTGGCTGCCCCTCTGTACGGGGCCTGAGCGGACAGGGGAGGCCCGTAGGTAGCCTCCTTTTGCGTCCTGAGAATGTTCTGGACGGCACCGAGATGAGGGCTGGTGTCTCTGCGGAGGAGATCATTTATTCGTGGGTGGGAGGACTGTATGAGCCGAAGTTTCCCAGTAGTGGGCCACGCTGTCTTCTTAGGTAGCGTGCTGGACAGGTACAGACATCACTGGACAGGTACAGACAGAGGCTGGGTTCGCTTTACCCCAGGTACCGTGCAATACTGCAGGCTGTTGACTTGTCCGAGTAGTTTCATAGAGGCATCTGCAGTGTTCCTTGGAAACACTGAACCAGTGATTGATTCTGTCTGGGAAAACTAGGGAAAAGTTTCCCAGAGAGAGAAGATGGCAAGAGAGGGCTGAGGTCTAAAGTCTCTTAGTTCTGACCTTTATAAGACCCTGAAGTAAGAGGTGCTGTATCTTAGTAGCCTATACATAGCTAGTATCCATTCTTACTAGAAAAGTAGAACTGATCATAAGAAAATAGTAGTTCCCCTATCTGAGGGGTGTACGTTCCAAGACCCCCCAGTGGTTGTCTGAAATCTTGGATAGTACAGAACCCTATATATACAGAAGGACCCTGACTGACTTACCGTGGTTTGACTTAGAAATTTTCAGCTTTACATAGGTTTATTGGGAAGTACCCCCATTGTAAGTTGAGGAGCATCTATACTGTGTTCTTTCTTTCTTTCTTTCTTTCTTTCTTTTTTATTATACTTTAAGCTCTGGGGTACATGTGCAGATCGTGCAGGATTGTTACATAGGTACACACATGCCATGGTGGTTTGCTGCATCCATCCCCCTGTCACCTACATTAGGCATTTCTCCTAACGTTATCCCTCCCCAATCCACCCACCCCCTGCTATCCCTCCCCTAAACCCCCGCACCCCACAACAGGCCACAGTGTGTGATGTTTCCCTCCCTGCGTCCATGTGTTCTCATTGTTCAACACCCACTTATGAGTGAGAACATGCGGTGTTTGGTTTTCTGTTCCTGTGTTAGTTTGCTGAGAATGATGGTTTCCAGCTTCATCCATGTCCCTGCAAAGGACATGAACTCATCCTTTTTTATGGCTGCATAGTATTCCATGGTGTATATGTGCCACATTTTCTTTATCCAGTCTGTCATTGATGGGCATTTGGGTTGGTTCCAGGTCTTTGCTACTGGGTTTTTTTATACAGGTTACACATACATACCTATGATATTTAGTTTAATTCATAAATTAGGCACAGTAAGAGATTAACAACAATGATAATAGAATTATAACAATATAGTGTAGTAAAATTTATGTGAATGTGGTCCCTCTCAAAATATCTGAACTATGCTCACCTATTTTTGGGCTACAGTGACGTCTGGAACTGTGGAAATCAAAACCTCAGCTAAAGGAAAACTACTGTATCTAGTAAGTGGGGTTATGAGATTTCAGTGAGTTAATCTCAGTGTATTACTTCACATAGGACTGGATTCATTGTACATGACCTCAAGTGTGCACTCCTTGACAGAATGACACCCTTGCCTTGTGGAGCCTGGCGTTGTGGAAGTTGGCTTGGCTTACTGCAAGCCTTCCTCCTTTCTTTTGTTTCTGTCCCTTGCTAAATGTGAGGCCCAGAATGGTGGGGAAGAGGACAAGCCTGCGCTTCAGCAGGCAGAAGGCTGTGCACAAGCAGAGGTTGAACACCATTCACATTAGCCCAACTGGCTTGAGCTCTTTCCTGTCTTTTCTACCCTGGACAGAAAAAACCCTGTTCGTGGGTCACAAATGAGTGAAGCTCTCCCAACCCGTCTGTAATCCCAGCACTTTGGAAGGCCAAGGCAAGAGGATCGCTTGAGGCCAGGAGTTCGATACCAGCCTGGGCAGCATAATGAGACCCTGTCTTTGCAAAACCAAACCTAAAACAAAACACTACCAATCTGAGATCTTCGTAGGCAAGGATTAGCTATAAATGGTTTGTTAGTTTGATTTTCTGTTATTGAAAAACCTTCGGCAGCTTTTTGGGCTGGCACATTTAAAGAAAGTAACCAGAACCTGGATGCCTTAACTGTATGGTCCCTTAATCTGCCAATGGGTAGAAGTGAGGGGCATGAACTTGGATGAGATGAAAATTGCATCTTTATGTTTCCTAACCTCCAACTGAAATTTAGCATTTTCTTCCACTATGAATGTAGGCCATAAATCACAGTAGTAGCAGTGTGACTTTGTTATGAATATAAACTACAGATATTTTCATATCTCGTTATACTGTGTAAGCTCATCACAACTTTGAAATTATGGTAGTTACTAGATTTGCTGCTAGATCTCAATGTGTCAATAAAGAAGCACATATGTTAGTTTTTGTACTTTGATACAATTTTAGCATAAGTCTATCCTCATTATTTGTGGATTCTATATTTATGAATTTACCTACTCACTAAAATTTATATATAGCCCCCAAATTAATACTGCAGCGCTTTTGTGGTCTTTGGAAGACATGACATTTTTTCATGTGGGGTGAAAAATTTCAGTCACCTGATGCACATGTTCTCAGCTGAAGTCAAACGAGGTGGCACTGCCTTCTTGTCAGCTCTCATTGTAAGCAGATGTCATTTTCGCTGTCTTTGGTGCCACGTTTTTCTCATCTTTGTGCTTTTTGTTGGCGATGCCACTGTTTGAGATCGCACCAAGCATGGTGCCGAAGTGCTTCTAAGCTCAAGGCTGTGATGTGTCTTGTGGAGAAAACATGTGTGTTAGATAAGCTTTGTTTAGCCATGAGGTCAGTATTAATGAATTACTAATGTATATTCAATAAGTGCCTTTAAACAGAAATACACATAAAACATGATTATGTATTGACTGGTTGACAAAAATGTGCCCAGAGGCTTTCAGAAACCTGTTTCCCCGAGGAATAGTGGTTCTCTATTGGATAATTTAGTGTTTGTAGTGATGTCATAGAACATAATTGTTGTGAATAATGAGAATCTCCTGTACTTGGTTTCATTTCTAATCCTGTGTATTTTCTGTGTTTAAAGACATTCTGTGCCCAAGTGTGGTGGCTCACACCTGTAATCCCAGCACTTTGGGAAGCCAAGACAGGAGGATCTCTTGAGCTCAGAAGTTCAAGACCAGCCTAGACAACATAGGGAGACCCCATCTCTACAAAAAATGAGAATTACCAGACGTAGTGGCACACACCTGTCGTCCCCGCCACTCAGGGTCTGAGGTGGGAGGAACACTTGGCATGGGAGGTTGAAGCTGCAATGAGCCATGATTGCACCACTGTACTCCAGTCTGGGTGATGAAGCAAAACCCTATCTCAAAAACAAAAAAGGCCGCTAAAGGGAGTCTGTGGCACACACAAAACAGAACCCTTAGCCCTTAATGTAGCCTGAGAAATTAGATCTATTCTTTTTTTTTTTTTTTTTTTTTTTTTTGAGACAGTCTTGCTCTTTCACCTGGGCTGGAGTGCAGTGGCATGATCTCAGCTCACTGCAACCTCTGCCTCCCGGGTTCAAGTGATTCCCCTGCCTCAGCCTCTTGAGTAGCTGGGACTGCAGGCGTGCGCCAGCATGCCTAGCTAGTTTTTGTATTTTTAGTAGAGATGGGGTTTCACCATTTTGGCCAGGATGGTCACTATCTCTTGACACGTCTCCCTCCAGCCTTTGCCCTTATTTACCTGCTTTTGGCTCCTAAAGGCATTTTTGGTTGAGACCTTTGCATATAAAGTAAGAACTTTGCCATCTTCGGATTCCCCCATGTTTGTTTTGAATAAATAGTATTTGTTATTAAAAGGAACTGTGTTTTTTTTCTCTCTAAAGAGCAGCAAGGGACAGAGACTGGTCACTTTCTGCAGTGACATTTGAGGTGAAGAAACCGTGGGATAGGAGTAGGTGCTAATTGCGTCCCTAGGTTCAGAGGAAGGAAAGAAGATCATAGCACCTGGTAGGGGTTGTGAAGGGGCTCCTGGTCCTGACCCACAGAAGAGTGTCAGAACAGCTTCATAATAAGGAGTTGCCTTATTTTCTTGGCGAAGGGGAACTTCCTATAGGCCCTTGCATCCTGATGCCACCCCCTACTGAAATCTGGTGTTGTTTCCACAGAGCTGTCTGGCCTCTTGCCCTCGATCCTTGGTTAAGGAAATGACCAACCAGGTAAGGCCTGTGTTGAAGGGAAGGACATCAGTTGGTCTCTTTGCCAAGTTCAAGTCCAGTAGGTGTTCTGGGTGTGTAGTCAGGAAACTAGCATCTCGTTCTTGCCCTGCCCCCGAAGAGCTGGATGCCCCTGGGTAACTAGTCACCATGGTGTTAGGTGGGACTAGGAAAACGCAAACACGAAGAGGAGGATTGGTTCATCTAAGTCGTGACTACAGTTTAGTGAGTAATAGAAGCAGCTTCAAAGAGGTACAGGCTGGGTGTGGTGGCTCACACCTGTAATCTCAGCACTTCGGGAGGCCGAGGCGGGTGGATCACGAGGTCAGGAGTTCAAGACCAGCCTGGCCAAGATGGTGAAACTCTGTCTCTACTAAAAATACAAAAATTATCTGGGTGTGGTGTCCGGCACCTGTAATCTCAGCTACTTGGGAGGCTGAGGCTGAAAATTGCTTGACCCTGGGAGGCAGAGGTTGCAGTGAGCCGAAATCACGCCACTGCACTCCAGCCTCGGCGACAGAGTGGGACTCCGTCTCAAAAAAAAAAAAAAAAGAAAAGAAAAAGATGTTGTTAAAAAAAAAAAAAGAAAAGAAAAAGATGTTGTTCAAAAAAAAAAAAAAAGATTAGGATAGGAGATAGAACAGGAGAAACATATCTTTGTAATAAGATTAGGGACAAAGTAAATAGGCTGTTCTGCAAAACTTAAGCTGCAAACTGGACTCTGAGCTTCCTTGGTGATCAGAGCAGAAAAAGAAAACATAATTTATTGGTCTCTGTTGGGTGAGTGTGGGTAGTAGGAAGGGGGAGAGTAACAGTTTGTTTAAGAATTTGTTTCTGACATGACTATGCAAATCTTGCCTGAGTGGGAATCGAGGAGCTTGTAGGATGGCCAGGGCGAGAGCAGAGGGAGCAGCTAACACTATTGCCTCCGTCTGCTTGGGGAGGAGGCAATGTGAGACATCTGAAATCTGACCATGGGTTTAATGTGGCTTCTGTTCTTTTTCAGTATGGTATTCTCTTCAAACAAGAGCAAGGTGAGTAGCCTGCCTGTTTAAGCAGGTCATCTGTGGAAAAAACTGTGTCGTCCCTGGTTTCTTTAAGATTTTTGTCAAGATATACTTGGTATACTCACTTTGCAGAAGAATTGGCAGCTGAAAATAACTACTCTTAAACAAACAACAACAAAAACCCGAACAACCAACTAAAAAAAAAAAGCAGTCGTCGTGATAGGCTGGAGAATTCTAGGCGGAGGAAAATTTTCCCACCTGAGGAAGACCTGACTGAGCTTCCCAGCTGCCGAGGTGGAAGAAGGAAATGCTTTGAGCCCCAAACTCTGTTAGTGCCGGCCCATCCAGGGAGGCGAACCTGAGCCTGTTCCTGAACTCAGAACTTGCTTTGACCCTTAACGAAAGTAAAGCCTATCATAGTGAGGTGAATTTCTCTTGAGGTCACTGAGTGCATGGGAGGGCTGGGAGCTGTGCATCCGTGGCAATGGCAGGGATGGCAGAGCAGGCGGCAGGTCAGAGTCCAGGCTGGGATTGCAGCTGACCATGGTACAGAGCTTGGTACCCGAGTCACGTTTGTGTATGGGCTACTCACATCTCATTTCTTCACTGTAGCCTCGATAACGACCTACAGCTATATATGATATTATCACAGATAATATATGCAGCTATTGCCATCCAGGTGGCAAGTTAGCAGGTTTGAGGTAGGTGGGGTTTAAGTGGAAGCCACAACTCCGCGTGTAACGCACAGCTGTTTAAGTTTAATGCCCTTCTATTCATGGGGAAGGTATGGCTGGAGAAGTGTTGCCAGGCAGGGTAAAGCCTCCTTGTGCACTTGTCACATTTTACATCCACACTGGGTCTGCACATACAACAGTGTGGCCTACCAAACATGCAGCTGACAGACTTAGATTTAAGGAAGACTTTAATTAATAGAGATTGGATTCGAATCCTAGCACCTCTCATTCCTTGTCTATAAAATGGGGATATTAATAGTACTTATTTCATAGGATTGCTGTAATAATTGGCCCATTAACCATAATAAAGATACTTGTGGGGAAAGGCAACTTTGTATATGGAGGCTATAGTAGGTATTTTCTTTTAGACTATATACTGTTTAGAGTTGAACTGCCTGCTTGTTTCCAAAGATCTTTAGGTGTATCTGTTACTGGGTTTAGGTCTTTTCTTGGTAGGAGGGGGTCTTCCCCATTGGTTTTACTTGTTTTAGCCAAGTAATAGCCATTCTGGACTCCTGTATGCCAGATAGCATGCTAAAAGAAAGAACACTGGGTTTGGAGTCCAAAGTACTGCCTACCTGCCTGGTAAACATGAGATTTAGGGCAAGTAGCTTCTTCAGAACCTCCATTTTTCATATATGGCCCCAAAATTTCAATACAAGCTGTATAGGAAAGCGCTTTGTAAAATAGTAAAGCAAATACAAATAAATATTACCTCACAGTTGTTGAACAGTATTTCAGCTTCATTTTATCAGGTTAAATTTAGAAGTCGTATGCATGAAGACTTTATCAATGAAGCACTTTGCATTCTAGCTCATGATGATGCCATTTGGTCAGTTGCCTGGGGGACAAACAAGAAGGAAAACTCTGAGACAGTGGTCACAGGCTCCCTGGACGACCTGGTGAAGGTCTGGAAATGGTGAGTGCCCTCCCCTAACACACACAGCCTCGGAAAACTGGGGGCTGCAGTTTTGCTTCTGAACTCTCCAGCTGCAGTCCGGGAAATACTTTTTACTAGGCAAGAAAGCAATAGCAATATGGTGGTATAAAATAGCAGCTTATTTTTCCCACTTGTTTTCCTGTTACTCCATATTAAAGCCTTAAAGTTAAAAAAATCTAAGAAAAAGCCCTACATTTAAAACCTGGCAGCATTTGGTGTTCTGTGGCTCATTGATTCTTCTCTGATTCTGTAGTTCATAGACCATTGGTATTACATAGTCACAGGGACCCAGAATTTCAGATGCCAGGTAAAGTGTGTTCTGTGTGAAGAAATCCATTTCTCTGTCCCCCGTTGAAGGCGTGATGAGAGGCTGGACCTGCAGTGGAGTCTGGAGGGCCACCAGCTGGGAGTGGTGTCTGTGGACATCAGCCACACCCTACCCATCGCTGCATCCAGTTCTCTGGACGCGCATATTCGTCTTTGGGACTTGGAAAATGGCAAACAGATAAAGTCCATAGATGCAGGACCTGGTAAGAGTTCTACTTTTAGGGGAGATGATAAAGGTTCATGATTTCTTTTCCAAAATCTCTAGGGATAGATATGTTTTACAGCTCAGAATTTTTTGGATTTGAGAGGGGTGATAATGGGTGTGTGAACTGTATATCACATATAGTTCTGGGGGCTGGAAGCAGCACTGTAATGATAAACACTCATACCTCTGCAACTAAACATGAGTGTTCACACTGTGTGAGATAAGTAAAGGCTATAAATAGCCTTATGTCACTTCAGCTTAAGTTTTGCTGCCAGGTGAATTTTGGTAGTAAACCTATGGAAAAGCCTGTGGTTTCTAGAGCTTTTTGGATTTTAAAACTGCTGGTTTGGGGTTGTTGACCTGTATTTTGTATTTTCCAGAGATTCTCTATTTGCCATATTCTGAACTGCTCGATTCACTGCCTTATGGAAGCCTAGAATGTAAAGCACTGGGTCCTTATAGATCTGTGTCATGCTCGTGTCTACTAAATTTGGTTAAAGGGTGTGATTTGTGGTATGTGATGTGTATGAAACTTCTAAGAAACATCAGTTTTGTTTTAAGTACTGCAGAACAGCATAATCTTGTCCAGCAGCCTTGATAAACATTATCTGAGATGACAGAAGTTGATGATGTCATAGGCTGATTAATGTAGAACAGCAAGACATTTCAGGGTTCTTTTGAGCTTCACATTTACTTATAAATTGCTGCATAGCATTCACCAGCAGAACCTGTTCTGCCAGAATGAGTGGTAACCTCTAGAGGTTGCAGATAGCCTGGCATCTCTCTGGCACACTCCTTTGTGGGTTGATGACAGAGAACTGCTTAGGTGTTCCGTGAACACAATTCCCTTGATTGGTGCCCTGGATGGATTCGCCTCCCACCAGTTATACTCATTAGCCACTCTAGGCTGTTCCTGTATTGGAAAGAGTGATGGTCCCAGGATTTTCAAAGAGGCTGGGTTGTCTCGAAACGGAGTGCATTTTCCCTCAGAAGCAGTATTTCTTGTCTGTAATTCTTAACACTGGACCTTTTTTAAGAATATACACGCCCAGTCCATATTTTGGATCCGCTGAATCATAGTGTTCGGAATACATGGTGTGGGATATGTGTTTGGAAGAAGCTACCCAGATGCACTCTGACTCCCTGGATGCTTGTCTTTACATGCGCCCTTACCCTGCTTACATTACTTACAGAGGACTTGGGTCCCCAAACTATCCTGCAAAGTCTATTAAGACTCTAGTATATAAGCATGGTCTTAAGAAAAGAGGAAGAGGTAGAACGGTTTCTACCTTTTCATCTTGGGCACTAAGCTTTCCCAGGGCTCATAATGCTGGTGTCATTGCATGCTAGTTGCAGTCCTGGGCCAAAGGCAGCTGAAGTGCTGGAATGGTACCAAGTAAAAGCATGGTGTATATAGCCAGCTCACTTTCCCTGATAAACAGTACCTTTTACCAGATATTCTCCACATGTGGCAAGGTTTTAAGTTACTCTTCTGAAAGAAAAAGAAGAGACCAGGCGCGGTGGCTCACGCCTGTAATCCCAGCACTTTGGGAGGCTGAGGCGGTTGGATCACTTGAGGTCAGGAGTTCAACATCAGCCTGGCCAACATGGTGAAGCCCCATCTCTACTAAAAACTACAAAAAATTAGCTGGGCATAGTGGTGTGCGCCTGTAGTTGCAGCTACTTGGGAGGCTGAGGCAGGAGAATCGCTTGAACTCGAGATCATGCCACCGCACTCCGGCCTGGGCTAAGAGTAAGACTCCATCTCAAAAAAATAAAGATAGAAGAATGGAGTCTGAAAGTTTGATTTATTTTCTTTTTGGATAGGACTCTGCATAAAACTAGACCAGGACATTAAACAGCCAACAGTTATTTGGTCCAGTAACAAAAGCAAGCATTGAAGTCATCTGAAGGTGAAACTCCTTGGATGAGTTTGGGTCTAATGAATGTAGGGAAAATCGACACTTAGTTTCTACCTATCTTGAAAATATGCATGGGGAATCTGAACCACAACAAAGGAAGAGAAAAGGAGAAGAGAGACAATCCCAAATCCTGGAGAAGTGAGCAACTAGGAGGAAGCGAAGACCATGAGCATACCAGTCTTTGTGTGAACATAAGTTTGCATTTCTTTGGGGTGGTTACCGAGGAGTAGAATTGCTGGGTATTATGGTAAGTGTTTGTTTTCACTTAGGAAACTGTCAAACTGGTTTTCAAAGCGGCTGTGCCATTTCACGTTCCCACCGGTATATGAAGGTTCTGGTTTCTCCACATCCTGGCTAACACTTGGTATTGTCCTATTTTTATTAAAAATTTCAGAAACCATTAAACTAAATTTAAACTTGATAAAGAATTAGCATCTTTACAACATAATTGTCTGAATCAGGACACTGCTACTCCAATTTAAAAAGATGTGTCTTTTGGTGAAACTTCAGTTTTTAAAATTAAGGCCAAATCTTTTCTCACTGTATTTTTGTCTTCTTTTTTCTGTTCAGTGGATGCCTGGACTTTGGCCTTTTCTCCTGATTCCCAGTATCTGGCCACAGGAACTCATGTTGGGAAAGTGAACATTTTTGGTGTGGAAAGTGGGAAAAAGGAATATTCTTTGGACACGAGAGGAAAATTCATTCTTAGTATTGCATATGTAAGGAAACATTGCTCTCTTTTCTCCTTCTGATTCTTTTAGTTTACCCTTCCAGCCTGCTGCAGTCCTTGGCACAGATTCTGCCTTGGTCTGGTCAGGCAGCTGCTGTCTCTTTGGTGTGGTTTGGCAGTGTAGCCAGCAGGAGGTTTGGTTGTATTTGGTAGGGATAGCTTAACAATGTGGAGTCTGAAAGTGCTGATTTTTCCCTATGTTCTCTGAACAGAGTCCTGATGGGAAATACCTAGCCAGTGGAGCCATCGATGGAATCATCAATATTTTTGATATTGCAACTGGAAAACTTCTGCATACACTGGAAGGTATGTCTCATCATCTTATTTTTACAAACTGGGTTATCAAATCACAAAGGAATCATTATTCTTTCATTAAAATGCCATTAAATGGCAAATGGGCATTAGATTTACAAAATATCACTCTCAGTTGGAAAACTGAAATGCCTCCAGGTTTTAGTCTTGTCACTGTAGTTGTTTTTTTTTTTTTCTTTTAGAGACAGGGTCTCACTCCCAGGCTGGAGTGCAGTGGCATGACCATAGCTCACTGTAGCCTTGAATTCTTGGGCTCAAGGGATTGTCCCACCTCAGCCTTCTGGGTAGCTGGGACTACAGGTGCACACCAGCATGCCTGGCTAGTTTTTAAATTTTTTGTAGAGATGGGGTCTTGCTGTGTTTCCCAGACTGGTCTCTCACTCCTGGCTTCAAGAGATCCTCCCTCTTCGGCCTCCCAAAGTGCTGGGATTACAGACATGAGCCATCGTACCTGGCCTATCACTGTAGATTTGACCTTGACTTACCAGTTCTTGTAATAGTGTTAAATGCTTGTTTGGGTGAATAGACTTACTTTTTATTTATTATATCATAATATATCACATTATACATATGTGTGTATTAATATATATTTGCTATATGAATGTCTCATTTCTGTCATTTTGGATTCTGATGAACTTGTGATTGGAAACAACTTTTTGTTGATAATTTGAAGATGGATGAAAGTACTGTGCCCACTGTCCACACTGGGTCGCTAAAGAACAGGGGTTGGGTCGGAGGGAGACCTTACTACACGTACTTTTGCGCTGTTTTGAATTCTAATCAAGTGAATGTATTATCTCCCCACATTGCTATAGTTTATCCTTTACCCTATAATAGAGGATTTGGTAGGGAAAGAACTTAATTTGTTCAACCTTACAAATCAGGAGCAATGTATATTTCCTTGTGTGGCCATATTATAGTAGAGAAGCTCTTTAAAGCAGTGCATGCTGAGGGCAGCGAAGGGAACTAAGGAGAAATGGCTCCAGAGGAGAGACTGGGGTTATGAAGAGGAAGGGCCCCGTCAGAACTCTCGCTTTTCTGCCTAAAGCACCTGGGCAGGTCAACGCAGTGGCTCCTGATTGTTAAAAGGGGCATTGTCAGTGGGAGGTTGAGTGAGGAGACTGGTTCACCAGATTAAGAAGGGTCTTTATGAATTTCAGGCCACGCCATGCCCATTCGCTCCTTGACCTTTTCCCCGGACTCCCAGCTCCTTGTCACTGCTTCAGATGATGGCTACATCAAGATCTATGATGTGTAAGTTACCTGTCGAGATTAAAGGGGTCTCACTTACTGCTGATGCCCATCTTGTCTCCTTATTGTTACGAGGAGCCCTTGTAAAGACCTGTGCTCAAGTCACATCGGACACCTTGACTCCCCAGACGGTCCTTCCCCATTCAGCGCCCGTTTTTAGTGTGCGTCCTCAAGGGCTGCTTGGAGGAGGAGGTGCATGAGTAGGGTCAGACACTTGCTACTTTTTCTCAGGCAGCCTGATTTGTATGAGCTTACTGATTTCTTTGGGATAGGTGAGTAACATACAGATGAGGAAATGGAGCCATGGGCTGTAGCTGGCCCCTGGTGACCAGAAGAAATTAGAGCACCCATTTTCAAGGCTAGGGCTGTTCCAGCACTCATACCTCTGCCCTACTTAGGGAGCAGTCAGTTTATGAGCCGCCCTGCTACATGTCTAGATGGGAGCATTTTTGGTTTCGGCCCTTGACTGCGAGTATAGAAGCAAGTTAATCATC
This sequence comes from Plecturocebus donacophilus, assembly GCA_004027715.1. Taxonomy (NCBI): domain Eukaryota; kingdom Metazoa; phylum Chordata; class Mammalia; order Primates; family Pitheciidae; genus Plecturocebus; species Plecturocebus donacophilus. Next base: position 24,439 of record PVKP010022069.1, on the reverse strand, counting down.
CTCTTTGATTCACAGCCGTCATTGTAACCCTCTGCAGGCCCCTTTCTCTTGTTGTTTTCCCCCATCGTTGTTAGCCCCGGCTCCTGTTCCCCACCGCGGTGTCCCCTGTAATGTGTTCAGTCTGTGCTCTTGATGCCGCGCCTCGGTGCTGTGGTCAGTTCTCCCTGCCAGGGGCGCCTCTGGCTCACTGCTCCTCAGCAGGGCATTCTGATCCACTGCACGCACATGTCCTACGCCAGCCCCCCTCCACCTGCACGCACTGCAACCCTGACTGTCCGGGTGCGTCCTTTCAGGGGCCTGTGAGAGTTGCTTGGGGGATTAAACCTCAGAGTAGGAACACAGCTCCTTCTAGCCCCCTTCTGGTTAAAATGCAGCTTTTTATGGCACAAGGTTATCAGCTAGACATAGAATCGAACCGCAGCATTTAGAATTAGAGCTGAAGGAAGCTGCTACAGCCCAGAGGGGAAGATACCTCTGGAGAGTTGTACTTGCCTGTTAGCAGCAGAGGCAGTATAAATGCAGCACTTCCTTAGTTTGTGACTTTATTGCTTCCATTGCCACTGTTTTATTGATCCTCCCTGCAACTAGTGAGGTGGCAGCACAGATTAGTGTCCCCATTTTGCACATGAGAAACCCAAGCTGAGGTGGTGATTTGCCCAAGGAGGTGGTACTGAATGAAGACCCAAGACTGGTTTTTTCTCCCAATATTGATGCATTATTAGTCATTAAAGTCCATAGTTTACATTAGGGTTTACTCTTTGGTACATTCTATGAGTTTTGACAAATAAATAATGACGTAGCCACCACTAATTACGGTGTCACGCTAATAATTTCACTGCTCTAGAAATCCCACGCTCTACCACCTCATCCCTCCTCCTGCCTTGAGCCCCTAGCAACTAGTGATCTTTTTACTAAGGCCCAGGACTTTTTACCCTCCCATGGCCCCACTGTATCCCACTGAGACTGCCTCCTGGCCCCTAACTGAGGGCTGCTCCACTCTGCTGAGATCTGTGTTCGGGGTAAAATTGCTGACCTCAGTTACGACCTATGGTGGTTCTCTTGCCAGAGGTGACTGGGTTCCATTTTTATTAAAAAAATGAAAATGGCTGTAGTGAGCAGACCTGTCTTGTTCTTGATTAGGTTAAAATGGTCTCTCCGGCCACCTCTGTCATGATGAATACATCCTTGGACTGGCAGCACCGGCCCCACGTGGAAAGGCTGCGGTGCAGGCAGGAGGCCGAGCCTGCCCTCTCCTGAGATGGCTTCCCTGCCCGTTGGGTCGCAGTTTCCTCATCTTAGGGGTTGGCTTGCGAAGTCTCTGTAATGTGGTTCTTTGTTCATTTCGAGCTTCAGCTCAAAGGATTTTATTAAAGTTTTATCCTTGGCTCTTGGTGTCATCAACACAGTATGGGTTAGTGCTGCTGTGAAAATTTGTCTCTAATGCATGATGGTACTTCACTGAAAGGGGAATTTTTGATAGAGTATTCGTGGTCATTATAAGGATAGCACATTTGGTCCAGTTTATGGGGAGAGTTAATAATGTACTTTCCACTTCAGTGATTATACTCTGGAAATTAACATCTCAATTTTGTTTGAACCTTTCCCATTGCAGACAACATGCCAATTTGGCTGGCACACTGAGTGGCCACGCCTCCTGGGTGCTGAACGTTGCGTTTTGTCCTGATGACACTCACTTTGTTTCCAGGTACTCAATGGTTCTTAGCAGTTTCTAAAATGCTGGGAAGATGAGGGCAGTCTTCCTGTATAGATTGCCTTAACTTTCACCCTTTATTCAGGTAGCCTTTGTTTTCAGTAGTTTTTAAAATTTGTATTTAGTGAAGTTAGTTGACCTTAGCTGCAGCAAAAGTCAACAAGGAATTCTTTTAAACAGTTAAACTCTTAGTTTTTTCATTATAAATTGAGGCTTCTACCAAAGTTACTCTAAGGTAGACTTGTGTTCCAATGGTAACTTAAAATGTGTGAATTTGTTTGTCAAATGTTGTTTATAGATTCCAGTGTCGGTCAGGCCTGGGATGGCCAAGACAGCTGGAAAGCAGGAGGTGGACAACTTGAAGGCATTGCACAGTGCTTTAGAGGCCTCCTGAGAGCCTTGGTTTTCATAACAGGCCTCCTTCCCATCTGGAAATAGGTAGCTGTGTCTGAGACTCCTGGAGAACAGTTAATACGAGGGCCAGGCAGATCAGAATTTCAGGAGAATGGCTACCCTGGGAGGAAGGAAAACCACCCAGTGATGCCGATACCTGGCCATTTCCTGTACCGAGGCGCGGGGGTTGGGGGGTCTGAAGTTAGAAGAATGTAAGTTATCAAAGGATTTTTGGTTGAAGTCCTTCCAACTTCAAACCTGTCTGGAAACTGTTTTCTGATACTATTGTTCATTTTTTAAAATAGTTCGTCTGACAAGAGTGTGAAAGTTTGGGATGTCGGAACGAGGACTTGTGTTCACACCTTCTTTGATCACCAGGATCAGGTATGGCATTATTACTTCATCTTTAGGTTGCTGGTGCTGTCTGACCATCGTACCAAAGAGCTTTTCTTTTCCTAACCTTGTCGCTTCAGCTGTGGAGACCAGTAGACGCCTGGGCCTGCGCTGCTCTGTCTGCTCAGACATCTTTGTAGCCAGAGTTCCCGTGCAGTCGGGGGTGCAGAGGCTGCGATGTGCTGTCAGCCTAGCAACTCACAGGGCATACCCCCACGTAGGCCAGAAAACACGGTGTTGGCCCCACGGTCCTTCAATGCCTCCTTCGGAAGTTGCTGCAGCTGGTGTCTGGGGCACGTCTGGGGCCCTCTCCTGGGGGCTGCTGGGCCGTGGCAGGCTCAGCAAGGACCTTCCTTTTTGGGAGATTCCATTGCTTAAACACAGTCATCACTTGCCATTTTGGGAACTGTCCAAAGAAGTGATGTGTTTTTTCAATATAGTAGAAGCTGGAAATTCTTACAAATTTTTTGGCTTTAGTGATATTGCTAACTTTTGTTTCAGTCTTTAAATGGAAAGTACTCACCAGAGTCTTTATCTTTGCCGAGGTGAATATGTGAAATTGTAAAGGTATTCCAGTGCAGCACTGCTCAATCTTTCATGTGTGCGTGTATCCCCTGGGAACCCGGTTCAAATGCAGATGCTACTTCAGTACATCTGACATAGGGCCTGGGGCATTTCTTCTTCTTTTTTTCTTTTTTTGAGACGGAGTCTCGCTCTGTTGCCCAGGCTGCAGTGCAGTGGCATGATCTCGGCCCACTGCAACTTCTGCCTCCAGGTTCAAGTGATTCTCCTGCCTCAGCGTCCTGTGTAGCTGGGATCACAGGTGTGCACCACCACATCCCACTAATTTTTGTATTTTTAGTAGAGACAGGGTTTTGCCATGTTGGCCAGGCTGGTCTCGAACTCCTGACCTCAGGTGATCCACCCGCCTCCGCCTCCCAAAGTGCTGGGATTACAGGTGTGAGTCACCACGCCCAGCCTCAAATTCTGCATTTCTAACAAGCTCCCGGGTGAGGCCAAGGCTGCTGGTCCTAACCACTGGAAAGTCTTGGGGAACTAAGCTTAAAAAATAAAATGTCCATGGCAGTGTAAAATTGACTTCTAATGTTTTAAATATTTTTAGATGGTCCTATAGGTTTCTCCTCTTTGAAATGGGACTTAGAGTTAACTAACATTGTTGATGCTGTTTTACTTTTCATCTTAAATTGTTTCTAACAAAATTGAGCAGGTTGAATCTTGATATTTCACTCCTGGATTTAACATCTTCCTCAGGGATTAAGTCCTGGCTAGCTGTGTTGCTTTGTATGCGTGGGTCATTGTCGCGATATTTCAGTTTCCAGTGCAAGGCATCATGCGGCCCAGTCACAGCACCAAAATCAGAGCTAGACACCCGCCTCAGGGCTAAGGTGACAGGCTAACCACCCAGAATCATCTCGTAATTAGGAAGTTATTTCCGGTTAGAGAAAGTCCAGCCACATCAATTCTGTCTGGGAAGGAGGTGTGAATCAGTTAATTCAACACATGGCAAATAAAAATCTATGGCCCACAATATCATGTTGTCTAGCTCCTGGGGACAGGCAGGCTCCACAGGCCACTAATAACAGAGTGAGAATTGCTGACCATTGGGGGCGGACCGGGTCAGCTGAGGAGCAGAGTGTGCGTTCCCCGTAGGCAGTGACCTCGGGGCAGTTGTGGGCCCTCTTTCTTCCTGGAAGGGTAAGTGTTGGTCTCTCATGGCTTCCGTCTTCCTGGCATTAGGTCACCTCAGGATTCTGACTATTTGAAAGCGTTGTAGATAATCTTGGTTAGGACTATATTTAAAACTTTTATTTTTTTGGAGTATGGGAAGGGACAAGAATGCTAATTAAATAGCAACAAGAGAAGGTGCTTGGTTAAGCCTCCATTCCCACTGATTTAAAAGGCAAGGACATCCTCATCTCAGTTTCTGTAGATTCAGAATAGCAATAAGCATATCCGTTTCGTAAACATCATAAAGAATAACAGCATTTTCAAAACTGTTTTTTTTTTTTTTTTAATTTACAGGTCTGGGGAGTAAAATACAATGGAAATGGCTCAAAAATTGTGTCTGTGGGAGATGACCAGGAAATTCACATCTATGATTGTCCAGTTTAAACATCAAAGTCTACAGGATTATGCTGCAAAGAGAATGTACAGATTGATGATGACATTCCTTACCTTTTTAGGCTTAAGAGAAATATAGCATTTATTGTAGCAAAGACTTAAATTTTATAGATACAATGTAAATCTTTTCATGTTTTATTGGAAATGCTGTTCATACTTTAACATAGAGCTTTCTTAATGCAACACTGGTGTCCTTGAGCATGCTTCTTTTTTCAGTTACCCGATTACCAGCGCAACAGTGAGAGGGATTGCCGTTAAGAGGAAATCTTTGCCTCAGCAATCAAGAGATCCAGGCATTTCTTTAAGTTTCCAGCTTAGAAATACAGGCTCACTCTTCCAGGGAACTGACTCCTGCAGTGAGATACGGCAGCAAGCTCCTCGGAGCTGTGATGAAGAAGCTGACCCATTTTAGAATGGAGTCCTGAAGGAAAGAGCGTATTTGACTGCCTGGGAACATTATGTACTCCTATCTGGGCATCCTTCTACTTGATGTATTAAAGATGTCCCCTGCCACGCCCTCCTTACCCTTACGAATTTCGGAGAGGCTCTGACTCGCCAGGTGGGCGTTGGAAGGCAGGCTCCTGTTCTTGCTGCCTTAACCATGCCGAGGCTCAAGCCTGCGCTCATGCCGCAGAACTCTAGCCCCACTTTAGTTATCTCAGAGTGTCTGTACCTCAGTTTCCTCATCCGCAGCCCCCTTGAGACTCATGTCAATGAGAAAGATGTAAGTAGCTAAACACTTGGAAGCTTACTGCTTTTTATTGATCGTTAACTTATGAATCAGGTCCTGTGTTTTTCCCCACTCACTGCCCTCAGAATGAAGCCCACTCTCTTTAGCCTAGCCCCCACTTCTCCCTCCTGCGCGCCTTGCCCACCCTCCTGGAACCACAGTGTCCTCGCCATTTCCTCTGCCCAGAACACTTTCCCCCAAGACCTTCGGAGGTCTGTTCCCCCACTGCATCCCAGTAGCCGCCCAGATGCCAGCTCCTCGTAAGGCCTTCCCCATTCCCTTCTGCTCATCCCCATTCCTCTTGTTCTTCACAGCAGTTACCACTTTTTGTTTGCATTCACCCCCGCCACCAAAATAAAGCTCCATGAGGGTGGAGACGTCATTCCATTATATTAACCGATGAGCGGCAAGCTGGCACGAAACACTTTACTGGAGCTCTCAAAAAAACGAAAAAGCAAAGCCTCTTGTCTCATACCAGCTCAATTTTAATTTTAAAGTGACATGTACAGGTGGAATAAAATTTTAAGCAACATCCTCCAAATTCCTCTTGCATGACAAGGAGCTGAAAGTAATTTTGCTCCATCACTAAACAGCAGTTCTTTAGCAAGAATTTATTAGGAAGTCACAGCACAGAAACAACACCCTGGAGTGTGGTCCACTTATAAGCTGATTTCACACAGGCTTAGTTGGAAGAAGTGGTTTTATATCTACCTTGACCAACAGTCAAAGTGGGCACAGGTGGGCTGTTTCTATACTTTTAGCAAATTATGCCCCACTAGCTGGCAATGTTCTGCAGGAACCCGGTCCATCCAGCTGGTTCGCCCTACCTGCATGGTCTGGTCTGCCCTTTGACTCTCCTAAGGAAGGTCCCTGGTCTGAGTCAAACTCTCAGGTGCCATGTAACCAAATAAGGGTAGATCTGACACGTGGCCTCTGCTTTAACCCAGCAGCTCTGAAGTTTTTCGTGACTCGGAGGCAAGAAATAAGCAGTAATGGCTAAAACTGAGGTAGCCATAAGTTCAAATTGCAGTCTACCCGTCAGGAATAAAACAATGACCAATATCCCTCCTCACAAGCTGTAATTTACAGTAGTAGTCCATACAAACTGTAGTCCACAGTGGAACTCAGTGCAGTTCTCACCAAAACATCCCTTGAGCAGGAAGCCCTTTGTCATATGGCTGTGCAATGAGAGGAACGATCCTTTGGAAGGGAGCTGAGTCTGGGAGAATGAGGTGGAAAACACTGGGAAGTTCTACGTCTTTGCAGACCCTCAAGTCACCCAGGATTACTGGTCAGAGAAGCTGGTTGTGCCATGGGCCACAGCAGCAGCGTTTTCCCTCGGCTTCTGGGCTGCACTGGGGCTGCCAGGGACACAGAAGGATTTAGTTTTCTTTACAAGTAAGCACTTTGGTGGGAGAGCATTGCAAAAGTTGTCAACAGACAATCATTAAAACCACGAAGAACAAGGTCTAAGGGTCACAGAAAAACAGTTATATCAGCATGATTCCAAACACTGGTTTGTCCTCACCACAGAGCTTGGAAGGTTCAGAAAACTTCCAAGAGAGATGACCAGACACACATTCCATCCACTGAAGGGCACAGAACAGTGGAACTAAGTTGGCCCTGTTAGCCAGGCACATGCAGCCGTGTTCGATCCACGGATGTGCTTTTATTCTTTAAGAGGATCATCTAGAATCCTCAGAAATGTTATCTTCGCAGCCCTGAGATCAGGCCCTCAATAACTCTGCCACGGGAGGGAGGAGAAACCACAGACCTAGAGATGGGCCAGGACCCCACTTTGTGCCAGGGGGCTGAGCTGCTAACTGGACTGTGCTTTATTGGTGACACTGAATTATGGCAAAGCCACTAGAAGCACAAAGTGTCCGTACAATCACTGACATCTCAGAAGTACATCCTGAAAACAGAAATGAACAGATTCCATATGCAGACTAGAGGCGATTTACACTTAAAACATTGAAATATAAATTAAGCCGTAACTTAAGTTACAGTGAAAAGAAAAACTGAAACGACACTCAGCAATTAAGAATGCTGAACACATACACAGGACACCCCAAACACGAGGCCATTAAAGCGATGCCGTTTTCACTGTGCCAACTTTCCATCCTGTGCGAGTCCGGCGGGGCCACGCGTGCCCGCCACGTCACGCTGTCTGGCACTGCACTCCAGCCCGGGGCCCGTCCTCGTCCTCCTCGCAGGCCTCCCTGTGCTGGCGCCAGCTCTGCTCACTGGGACTAAACTCCTTCAGCTCCACCTGATCCATGTCATCTGTAACCCTCACTTGCTGTCGAGGTGGGAGCAAAGCTTCCAGCTGAGGAAGCTTTTCCAGGGAGAGCCAGTGTTTTTCAGGAAAGATGACCTGTCAAGGGTGAGGCGGAAAAGAAAGGTGGCTGTTTTTTCCCCTTCCAATTAAGGCGTTTAATCATGTGTCCGTGACAATGAAACATAGCGAACTTACTAGAAACTGTATGATGAGAACCCCTTTCTCCAGGGGTGCTTTGTAGACGGGCATCCCTTCATCGCGTACACATTTCAGGTCCCCGTGCTTTATCACCTCACCTGCCAGAGGAAGGCTCAGTCACCAAGCAGGAAGGCAGAGGGGCCTGCAGAGGTCACCCTCCCTCACGCGAGAGCCCGAGGCAGGCCCGAGTGCCCCGCGGCAGTGGGCAAAGGACGCACGGCCTCTGGCTAGACAGCTGGCCCCAATCCCAGGTGTCCTTGTCAGGTGCCGCCTGTGGGAGGGGCTCGGGTTGGGACCCTCCGGCCCATGCTCTGGGCTCCAGCAGTGTGTCAAGAGGTCAGCGTGCTGCAGCTGCCATCACAGGCAGGTTTAAAACAAGTGCCCTAGAAGTTAGGACACCCAAGTCTGTGTAAAATGGGACCGACACCCATCAGCCTGCCCGTTCGTGGGGTGACAGGTGTCCCTACCACGAGGGGGACAGGAGTGCTCCTCCCAGACGGGCAGAAGCCTCCAGAGAATCCAGCCAGTCCCCTGCCTGGAATAAAAACTGGCTGCCGGCCACCTGCAGGTGACACCCAGGTGCCTTAGCAGGGAGCTGACTGGGAGGCTTGGCCGCCGGCAGCGTCCTTCATGGTCACGTCACACTTCCACACACGCTGCCGAGCCGGAGTCACCCTCCCGGCTGGCACCCCCTGGGTCTTACAGCTCCGTGACTTTGGAAGACCCCAAGAGCTCTGAGGCGCTCTCCCAAGTCCAAAACTGACTTCCCTCCAGGCACGGAAACGGAAAGGGACCAAAGGGTTTCCGATAAAGCATGCCCTCCGCTTTGCGATGCAAATGGACACACAGGAACGCTCGGGAGACGGTGGAGGGGAGCCTGAAGGCTAACCTATTCAGCAATCCACCCCGCCCTGGACTGTCTAGAAAGTGAACTCTCCTCCAACAGGAAACCTTTAAAGAGGAGGCTTTAAAAATAAAGTGAGCCAACGACGACCCTTGAGAGTCACTCACGGGCAGGCTGTGGCTCACGTGGCCTTCAGCGCCTACTGGCTGCGGGACGGTGCCCCTCGGCTAACCTGCTCCGGGCCGCTGGCTTTCTGTGCTCCTTTTTATCCTTGTTTTCTGAAATCCGTCATGCACAGCATAGTGGCCTTCCAGTCAACAGACTCATTTGTAAAGATGGGTGCGTAAGATGGCCGCACTTTCACCCACCCTTTGTGCAGACACCCACATCCAGCACCGACTCCTCGTACTACAGCTGCCCAGTGTTCGGTACAGCAGCGTGCTGGGCAAGTTCTGGCCCGGGAGCAACAAGCTGTGCCACACGGCCTCGGGTGCAGCCGGCCACGCCGTCTGGGGCTGTGAGGACATTCTGCGATGCCGACACCACGCCGCCGGACAATGCATTTCTCAGAACGTGTCCCCTCGTTAAGCGACACATGGCGGCTCTTCTGTCCTCTGTTCCTATCAGGTGTCGCTTCTTGCTGCTCTCAAGCCCTACTCTCCACGCTTCTGCTGCTAGCTTGCCAAGAGCTGGGAAACTGACAGGCATGGAAAACTCCAGGTGAGAGAAGGAAGAAGACCCCGAGCTAGGCTCCCCCAGCAGGTAAATACCTGCCGCAGGCTGGGGCACCACACCCTTGTGTGGCTCCAAAGTCATTTTTTAATTAATCCAATCCTCAGCAACGCTCAAAATAGGCTAAAGGGCTCTGGGGAAGAAGGCATTTCAACAGCAGAAGAGAGGAGGAAGAGGGAGAAGAGAAATGGAGAAAGAAATAAGCCAGCACAAAAGAGGGGTGAGGAAAAAAGGAGAGGTGCAAAAAAGAACAAAAGAGAACAAAGTAAAAGCGAAAATAAAATAAGGACAAAAGAATCCCCAGAGAACTCTCCGGTGGCAGGTTTTCTGGATGCATCACTCTTCCTTATAACAGAGAAGGAAGCAGGTTTCTTGGGATTTGCCACGCCCTTCCCTCTGGGGCTTTTTCCCCACTATCCTCACTCCATTTGGCTCCTGGTTCCCAGGGCTGGGGCCACTGAGGCAGCAAGGAATGCCCTCAGCGGGGCCCAGGACCTCACACAGTCCACCCCTGGACAGGATGGGCTTTTCCAAAGAAGTTACGCACAGATGCTGCCCAGCTGCAGCTCAGGACGGCTAGGATCCGGGCTGTGGCCACGTAAGCGCGTCTCGGACACAGTGCCAGGGTGTTAGGCACCTACCTGCTCACAACCTGTGGTCTGGGCTGTCCTTAAACTGTGACCCTCAAACTCCCCCTCCTCAAGGGAGGGGAGGAAATAGGTGCCTTGGGAGGTCTATGGAAGCCTAAGGGAATGTGTTTCATTTTAAATTTTCACACAGATTTCCCATTTACTGCAGTGCTTCCCCCAATCCTTGATTAAGTATATGCATAAAAACACACACAAGTTTGGGCAACATGGTGAAACCCCGTCTCTACCAAAAAAATACAACAATTCACTGGGCGTGGTGGCACACGGCCGCAGTCCCAGCCACTCGGGAGGAGGCGGCGGAGCGTGCAGGGACCGAGGTCCCACCACTGCACTCCAGGCTCCGCCTCAAAAACTCAACCCATCAATTTAAAAATAAATAAAAACAGGCCAGAGCAAATGACAAACCAAATGGGGTAAAATGTTACCATCAGACAAATCCTGCATGGGTGGGCCCTGGACTGTTTACATATTTACGACTTTTTGTAAGCTTGAAATTGTTTCCAAGTAAGTTTTTTTTAAACCCCACAAACTGATCGAGGCTTGGACATACAATTCCGCTTGCCACTATCCCCAGGAAAAGAGGGCCCTCAACGAGTCCAAGAGGAAAGAGACGGAGAGACAGCACAGGCTGGGAAGAAGAAGGCAGGCGAGGAGGGGAAGCGGGCGTGGACAGGGAAGGAGCGGGGGCCCAGGCCTCAGTCACCCACTGGACTCGGCTCTTATCTCCTCCTGCCACCGGCCTGGGCACAGGCTTATCAGCCGGTTACCTCCCTGCCTGCCCTGAAACTACTACCCCTTTTGCCTCAAACCCCAAATGGCCAAAGGAAAAGGTAATCCCAGCCCCAGGGCCAGTGAGGGGACTAGAGCAACACTGCAAACAGCCAGTGCTGGGGCCCAGGCTGCTTGGGTGGCCAGCTATCACCACCCCCATCCCGACGTTCTTTGCTATGCACAGCTGACCTCAGTGCTATCTAGAAGCAACTTCAAGTCAAGGTCCCTGGCCTGGCCTCTCTCCCTTCTCAGCCCCTTCTAGGCAGGTGCTCTGGCACCCACACAGACCCTCAACTGCAGTGAACACCAACCCTCCTAGGAGATGAGTGTCCTGCCGTCTACAGGGGGTTGAAGGCTGACTCGGGCCCTCGGGAACCCTTTCGGCCCAGAGGCATCTCCCTCTGGCTCCCATGGGTGTGTGCAGACCAGCAATTCCTATGGAAACCTCCAAGGATAAACTGATAGGCAAAGTCTTTTTTACAGGAAAATTCTATTTTAAAATGTAACTCGTGTAACGAACAACAGGGGCTGCAGGAACATGTGGATGAATCAGCACAAATCACCACGTGGCAGAAAAACAACACCTATGAAGCTGTTTTCTCATACAAAAGTAAAATTCTTAAAACAAGCTTAATTGGCAGATTTCAGCTAAAATTTCAGAGCCCCAGGATACTTATTTGAGGCTTTTTCCTCCAACGGAATTTTTTTTCCAGGAGAATATAAAAGTTATAAATTATCCAGAGTCATCAGGGATAACTTTAAATTTAGAGAAAATCATGTCATACTAACTTGTGTAACAGAATTTGACCTTAAATGTGAAATCAGGCGAACTATTCCTAACACAAAGAAATAATAAATACTCAAGGCGGCGGAAGCCATAAATACCTGGCTAGGTCGTTAGCCATTCTACGCATGGGCAAAGTATCACACAGACCCCATCGATATGTAAAATATTATAAAGCAATAAAAAATCAGACTAACTTGCCAGAATTATTATGCCAAACATACAGAACTTCAATGGAAACACACGTCTGAAACATTACCTGATTTGGATGTGATAACAAGAATTCGATCGTCCAATGTTTTTAACGTCTTCTTGAAGCCACAAAGAGCTTCAGAAAGCTGAATTTTCATTTTCATGATCAAGTCATGGCCTCGCCTCTGAAAGACACTATGATCCTTCTGATCAAGCACAATTATGACATCACCAGGCTCCAGCTCAGGCTCCTGATCTCCTTCTCCATGAAATAGTATCTTTTGCCCATCTTTCATACCTATGAGACATCATCCCTTTCTGATTAGCCACTTCTCATACAAACCATGCTTCCTTAAAGCTTTTGAAGAAGGACCAGAGTCCTTCAGGGGTCTTTATTCATCAAGCCTCCCAACCTCACCCAGGCACAAGGCAGGGAGGGGTGGCTGGGATGGCCAATGAGAAAAGAGGTCCCGCTTCCCTCCGCATAACATGGGGCCAAGCCCAGCATGCACAGGAAGGGTGACTGTGGCTCCACATGCCAGGTTTACACAGCACTCCCTGCCCCGGGCCTGTGACCCACACTGCCAGCATGGGGTCACCACCCACTTCCCGGTGCACAGGGTGCATGACTCGCCACTGACGGGGACAGGTCAGCCAGCCCTGTCCTTTTCTAATAAGTCAGAGTGCACACTCGAGACACAGGATTCAGGCGTGTTCAAACAGCAAGTCCTTAAATAACACCTGTGTCGGTCTGGGTGCCGATTCTTTAATTTTGGTCTCGTCTCTGATCTAGGATATATTCACTGGAATGGAAAGCCACAGAATCATCAGGGAATACTTGCAGGACAGCTGAAATAGAGAAAGGCCTTAAAATGATGGCATTGGGCAAAATGAATGGCAGGGGAAGGTGCTGTGTTGGGGAATCCCGTGCAGCAGATGGGGAAATGTGGAGGAAGGGAAGATGCAGCCACAGACACTTCCACAAGCCCTTATGCGCAATGAGCGCGGAAGCGGTCAGGAAGACACTCTGGAACATTCTAGAGGAATGGCTTGAGAATGTCAGGAGCTGGCAGCTAACCAATGCCAGAGCCAAGTAAGACTTTCAGAGCATCAGAAAACCTCCTAAAGAGGCTGTCTGTGAGCACAGGGAAGTAAACCTCAGCAAGAAAACTTTGGCCGGTGACGCAGAAGGGAAACAAGGCCAGAAGGATCGAGAGAAGATGACTGGGAAACAGGAGGAATTCATGGCACGCCGGCTTATGCTGTGATACGGCTCACTTCCCTGACACCTAGCCTGTGCATCCCACGATGAGCACCCGGGTAGCATGTCCAGCCAGCGTGGAGCTCCAGCTCAGCGCAGCCTCACCTTTTTCAACATGTACCTCGATAATCTTCTTCTCACGGATCACCTTGGCACCGCGGCAGTTCTCGCAGCGGTCCTTGGGGTGGATGCGCTCGCCCTGGCCCTTGCACTCGACGCACACGGTCTGGATCTGCTGCACCATGCCCGGCCCGATCTGCTGGATGTGGACCTGCATCCCCCGCCCCTTGCACAGCGGGCACTTCTCCACCGAGCCCTTCTTCCCGCCAACACCTGCAGGGTTGCGGGAGGCAGGAATGAGGCCCGTGCTCTTCCCTTACCAGTGTCCCTGCTGGGCAACACGGCAGAAGGGTAGGGAACCCTCACATTGGGCACTGGGCTTAGAATTCTATCGACAATCATAGAAAACAATGCAGAAGAGTCTGGAGGAATCCGGCCAAGCAGGTAACATCCAGATGTTAACAGCTGACCTCAAACGTTTGTGATTTTGGCTGTACCAATCCAAATTTATGACGTTAGCTTCGTCACAGGTGTTTTCTTCCACCCCGGGTGGAATCCCCACAAGCCAGAGGAACGAGCAGGCTGGGGCTGTGGAGCTCTAGAGAACACCAGCTCTGTCAACAGCGGCGGCTACCCAGCTCGGCCAGTTCCCTCTGTGGGATATGCGAGGCTGGGGTCACCAGACACGGCTTTTCCTGAAAACCTAGATATTTTAAAAGTTACAATAATTACATAGACATTGAAGTCAGGGGTCAGTAAGCCACGGCCAGACTGCTTGGTTTTGCAAATAAAGCCTTACGGGAACACGGGCACGTCCATTCATCTGCAGACTACAATGGCAGAGTGAAAGTCACGAAAGACTCCACGGACCGGAAAGCCTAAAATCTTTACAGAAAACGTCTGCCAACCCCTAGCTCAGATCAACTGTTCTGATTTTTAATTTTTAAAAATAATTGTCAACATGTCAAATAGAGGTACAGCCCAAAGAAAACATTCCTTCAGGCAAAGCACTGTGGCCCTCAGGACACCTGGCTGCAATCTCTGCTTGACCCTTGTGTTGGAAAAAGATAACTTATTTTTCTCTGAACTATAAAACAAGCATTGTTTCTGAATCTAAGGGATCAGGACTGCGAGGTTTAGTCAAAAATTAATTTTTACCTTCACATTTCTCACAAATTACATTTTTCTGGAGGGCCAATTTCTTCGTGACTCCATTATATAAATCTTCAAGAGTTACAGATAACTGGTGCACAACATTCTTGCCTTACCAAGGGAGAAAAAAAATCAGTGATGATGAATCAAATAGAGCACTGTATGAAATACCACCCACATGACCCTTAGTTGTATGAAGTCTCCAGAGGCTCCAGGCTGTGGCTGTGTTCCCCCCCTGCGGAAAGCAATGCTTCTATTACCCCAGCCCATCCTTCTGGCCCTCGGCCAGTAACAAGAACGAATACCCTCTCTAGCTATGAGCTAATTATTCAGTCATTTATGGAGGCCAACAAAAAGACTTTCCACCTTTACTTTCAGAGGGAGCACTAACTGAGAAACGGAAGGCAGTTTTAGCCCACGGAGCTGGTTAAGCTTCCCCACGAAAGGGGTCCTTTCTATACACGCATATATGACAGCCGACGTCTCTGGATCTTTCACTGAAACTCCTCCTTGGGCATAAAGCACTTTATCTTCTGAGCCCGACTGTGACCGGCGGCCAAACGGGAACTCTCTCCTCTGCCGGCATCTTCCTTCTGCACTCAGGACAGTGGGTGTCCGGTCCCCAGGGCGGCGTGTGCGCCGGTGCCTGCCAGCCCAGCAGGACTGACGGCAAGGCCCCCCCTGCTGCCTGCGGAGCTCCTGCAGTCGCTGAGACACGCTGTCCCGCTTTAGTGGCTGCCAACTTGGAGGGATGACTTAATTAAGGGCGTGAAGTTTTTCATCTCAAGACAGCGAGGGAGCTGGACAAGAGAATGGCCAAGGTCTTATCACACCCGCACCATCAATTACACGCGCAGGCGGTACGCCCAGAGGACACGGTAGGGGTTTCTCCCCAATAAACACCTTGTGATTTTCAGCAGTCTGCGTTCACAGAATTGACACCCAAGCTTTTTAAAGCTCAAAGTCAATTACGATGTGATAACGAGTACTGCTTCATGTATCTAGGGGCCTCTCAGTGACCAAAACCACTTCTTAAACCCCAAGGCAGAGCTCATTTCTTCTGACTTCATCCAGACTTATAATAAGCATGGATGTCTTTCTGGGTTAAAGGTCCAAAGCGGCCCGACGACAGTAAACTAGACGGCAAGAGCGGGAGCTAGTCCATTAGCAACTGGAGCTGGCAACCCGTAGCCTGGCAGAAGGTGAGATGCAGAGCAAACCCCGAAGGCAAAGCAGGGGCCCGGGGCCATCCAGCCAAGCGCTAAGTTCCTCATTCGCCTCCTGGGATGAAGGTGCTACTACTCATAATGCATTCTGAAAAGAAATGCAGGTCTTTACAAAGATTTCAAAACTTAAAGAGGTAAATCCCCTGAGCAGGCTGGGAAACGAGGCCACACTGAACATGGCAAGAGTACCCACCTAGAATTAGAGAGCCTGCAGCCCGGCCCGGGTCAGGGGAAGTGGAGGGCCACAAATGAGGGTGGGCAGGACGGGAGAGGCGCACTCCCGGCAAAGGACCCCTGACGACTACAGGAGGTGCCACTGACATCCCGCAGGACACTCTGGGGCCTGACCCCAACTAAGAAGGCACGAAGAACTTGACCTTCCTCTCTCCTATCCACCACTCCGTTTGCTCCTTCACACGGTATTTGGAGGGGGTCAGATAACTACTAAATATACCAAGAGCTTCCAGGTAGCCTGGGCACTAGACAAGTGATCAACTCTTTAAAGTTAATGATCCCAAAACATGGCAACTGTACCTTTTTTTTTTCTGAGACAGGGTCTCACCTGTCATACAGGCTGGAGAGCTCACTGCAGCCTCGACTTCCTGGGCTCAGGTCACCCTCCCACCTCAGCCTCTCAAGAAGTAGCTGAGACTACAGGAATGAGTCACCGTGCCTGGCTAATTTTTCAATTTTTATTTTTTTGAAATGGGGTTCTCACTACGTGGCCCCGGTTGGTCCTGAAATCCTGACCTAGAGTGGTCCTCCCACCTTGGCCTCCCAAAGTGCTGATATTACAGGCATGAACCACCGTGCCTGGTCCAATCACATCCTTTTAAAGCACGATCTATCCCGATTCCAACAACACGTACACTTGTGGAAACCATATAACTTATTTGTTTCTTTAGAAGCACTTACCTCTTCTCTCTCTAGCCATCCGTCCTCCACCACCGAAGAACATGTCGAAGATGTCCATGGGTGAAGAGAAGCCGGGGCTGCCTGAGCCTCCTTCTTTAATTGCCTGTTCTCCGCCTTGGTCATAAATGTCCCTTTTCTTTGGATCAGAAAGCACTTCATATGCCTGGGATATGAGTTTAAACTTCAAAAGAAAAAGAGAGAGAGATTTTTAAAAAGAGAGACATTTCGGCTGTTTTCTTAAGTAAACCCAAAGAAACAGAGGTATTCTGCCCCAAGCCCTCGGAGCAGCCAGTCTACACATCCTCTTCCCAGAACCTGGCTTGCCCGCGTAGTTACTCCTCTGGTAAAGTGGGAAACTGCGCGAACATATGAAGGGACTGGTGGTAGGGACATGACAAGAATCAGGGAGAGAAGGCAGGAGAGAGGAAAAGTTTCTCCCTAATCTGACTGCACCAGACAGGAAAGCGAGTCCAGCTAGGACACCATGAGACGGTGCCAGGGCTGAATCTATGACCAGATCAAGCCAGGACTCCGCGTGCCACCACTGGCTCAGCTCCTCCCGGGAATCATTTCACTAGTTTACCAGCATGAAATTCAACTACAGGCATCTGTGAGCACCTAACCAGGCGCCAGACATTGTACACAAACCTCTCCTCCTGATCCTCCCCGAAAGTGCCGTCCCGCCCGCAGCATTTCCCGCTTTCCCATATCACAGTTACCGGCAACGCTAATCTCACCCGTCAACAAATCTGCTGACACTACCTCCACATTTGCATTTCCAGTACCCTAAGACACAATATCCCATGTGTAACCTTCCTGCCAAAAAGTTATCACTGGAACCCAACTGTAAGAAAAGAATCAGAAAACCCAAACTGGGAGACGCTCCAAAACTGAAAGATAGGAAAACTGAATACAATGTGTGATCCTGGATCAGATCCTACATTGGGGGGAAAAAAAAAGGCTACAAAGGAGATTACTGGAACAACGGGAGAAATGTGAATCTTTGTTCTCAATGTTAAACTTCTTGAATTTGATAACTGCACTATGGTTATATAAACGACGTCCTTGTGCCTGAGAAAAACATGCAGCGCTTAGGCCTGAAAGGTTATGATACAGGTAGCTTCCTCCCAAAATCTTTGCAGATAGTAATAATAAATAATAATAGATAAAACAAATGGGACAACTTATTTACAACTGGTAAAGCTAGGTGAAGAATACACAGGTGTTGATTGTACCACCCATGTTTTCTGCAGGTATATGGAAATGTTGATAATAAAAGCAGAATGCTAAAACAAGCAAGATGCACTCCTCACCACACCGCATCCGCCCTGGCTGAGGGCAGCATCTCAGGTCCGGGCCACTGCAGTGGTGTCCTCCCTGGACTCCCACGTTCCCTCTTCACCCCAGCTTTCAGTGTTCTCCATCCGAGCTCACTAAGCGTGTCGATCCGCCATTCAAACCTCTACAAGGCGGCCCACACCACTGGGAGTAAAAGCCAGTCCTGACTTTCATCTAGAAGCCCAACCTGGCACCTCTCTACTTTGCTCTCCTTTGTGCCAGCTTCACCAGGCTCCCTGATGTTCCTCAACTCTGCAGCCTGGGCCTCAGAGGCACCTCGGCCGGTGCGGCCTCCGCCTCACCTCTTTCCAGCCTTAGCTGACCGGCCACCTTCTCAGGGACGCCTCCCGGTGACCCGGCTTCAATACTGCAAACCCATCGCAGACCCTCCCACCCCCATCCTGCTGCAGTTTTCTCCACGCCATTAACCACCTTCTAACGTGCTGCATCATCTACTGCTAAGGCTGCAGCCCCCCCTGCAACATAAGCTTCATGAAGATGGGGGCTGTGTCCACTGCTGTCCACCTGAGCCTGGAGCCATGCCTGGCACGTAGAGGGCACTTGGTAAGTACGTGTTAGACGAACAGCTTGATACTGGGAACGCAGAAATAAATGAGATAGGTCTTGGCCCTCCAGAGGCTATAGTTTAGCCTGAGAGACATATATGGATACACAGATATACAGATCCCATAATGCAGCTGGCTCCATAAAACATATATGGGAAAAAAAGTGCCACGAAGTAAGGAATTTGAGAGGGAAAACAAGGGAATTCGAGGTATGAATTCCCTTGTTCTACAGATCTCTGATTGAAATCTAATAATCAACTAATAACAATAGCTAATAAATAATAGCTAAAAACTGTACAATTTAGAAAATTAAGTCTTAAAAAGACATCAGCATTACAGATCAGGCAGCTAGATCTTTTGATATGTTAGTTCTCATACCATTTCTGTCAAGAAGTAAGCACCCTTCACTTCTACCCTCTCCTGAGCAGAAAACCTGAGGTGCAACGTAAGGATCAGAAAGCAACTGGGCCAGGCTGCGCTACGGAGTTTCTGCGCCTATCTGCAGCCCAGGACTAAGTAGATAAGCTTCATGGGAATATCCACTGGAAACACTCACCAAATACCCCGGATACTCACATGACATTTAGACTTCGTAGAATCATCTAAGAATGGAAAAGGAGTGTCCAGTTGCTTGAGATATTCAGTCAGAGTCCAGATCTCACATGGGACGGGGGTTCCCACTACCGGGAGGAAGTCCACCCTCTAGGGTCCCAGCACTCCGAAGTCTAATTCAGCTCCCAGCCTGGACCCCCTTCTCCCAGTTGGAGATGAGTACTATGACCAGCTTGCCTTCCAGACTGTGATCATTTGCCACAGAACCTTAATAGGATTATTATACAGTTGAGGGGAAAACGGCTTTGAAGACTATGTAACAACTTGGAAAAGTACTTATAATAAAATATCGTAAGTACTCTTAATATTTAAAAGAAAATAAAAAGAAAGTCTACGTATCAGGATGGCCATGTATGATCATCCTGGGGAAAGCCTGGAAAGAAGCACAGAATCGTTAGGATAATGTGTACTTGGTAGGTTTCCCTCTGTGTTTTAAAATTTCCTGCACAGTTTGCTATTGTTTGATTTTTAAACTTGAAAATCTACTATTCAAACTAAAAGTGACAATGAAATTGACCCAAAGACCAAACTCATCTCAACAGGATACTAGCCGACAATATACCCCACATCACTGCCCCTGAAAGGGACTATTTTGCCGACCCACTACCCATCACCCATACGTCTTGCAAAAAAACCAGCCGCAGATAAGTACAGACTCCACAAGGAGTGCCCGACAAACTCAGGCTGCCCCAATGCTTAGCAACACCGGACAACAGGGCAGAAAACAAAGACCAGCACCTCAACAGCCTTCTCAGCCGTGCCAGGGCAAGGGGGTAAGAAACGGCACAGTCTATTTTTGAAGAGACATTAGCAATACAGTGAGAAACTTAGGAGAAAAAAAATGTAAAGGTTCTACCTGTGATAAAGCCGGCAAGAACTGCACACAGACTCACATACACACTCACAAAAGGCCTGCACCGTGCACCCAGCACACAGTAGGGACCAGGAGAGGAGGTATTTGTTGAATGAACGAATGAACGAATGAATGAGCTCTCTGGGGAACTTTACAACAGAGTTTCTGTAAATTGTGTCTCCAGTCTCCTCACTCGCTTTGATTTCCAATCGAAATTGCCACTCTCTTTCCAATACCCACTTCACTGCAATTTCCCTTCCAATTTATGCCTTCATAGGGCCCTCGCCTCCTTCTACATACAATTTTTTAAATGCATTTGCTCAGCCAGCCAACAAACATTTTAGCACCTACCCTGCACGGCTAGACACTCGCCCCGTAAGTGGCCGTGAGGGCCTTGGGGGCACAGGGAAATGTGAGTTTTCCCTGCTTGCCCTACGGCAGGGAAAACGGGTATCAAACAAGTCACCACCATTAAAGTAGAATGCGCGTTGGGCCCGTGCTTCAGTCTATGAGGGCGAGGCAGCCTCCTGCAAGACGTTTTAGCTGAGAACTAAAGAGTTTTATCCCTGTCCGTGAAGGCAGGGGGAGGAAAGTATGCCTGGCAGTGGGCACATCGCAGAAGCCCTCCCTCCGCGCTGAGAGGGGCCTGCCGGACCTCACTGTCATGAGCCTCACTTAGGTGACGCTAAGTGCCTGACTACCCATAAATATTAGTTTAAAACAAACCAGACAACCTGCCCAGACAGGTATAGACCAGGTGAAACCTACACCTACGTAGCACAGGTCCAGGATGATTTTCAAACAATAAAAGCTTCAGAACAACAGAAGCACATTCATCTCCAACGGTGTGCACAGAGGCGGGCGCCCACTCTTGTGAGCGCTGAGGTCTGACCTGAAACCAGGGTGGGAAGGCTTTCCCACGTGTCTGGCCAGCCTGCCGAAATGTGAAATCAGAAGCCAGAAGCTCTCCTTAAAGGAGACGGTCAGAAGCAGACTACAATGGATTCAGAGAGCAGGTGGATGAATCACCAGCACCAAGTAAGACGCCAGTGCCTTTAAAAGCTACAGTAAGCCATCTAAATATAGATGAGAAAGAGCACAAGTAACAGACAAACGGTCTCATAGGAAAGCCACCTTCAGCACATGTGCCTAAATATAAATATTCCATCACCGCTGCCACTCCGCCGACCGTCCTCAGCTTTCTCCAGCTTGGAAGAACTAATGCAGACAGGTATTTTGATTCCAGCACCGTTTCCACAGGTCTGAAACGCCACAAGTGTGATCAGCGTGGCTTCAAACGTGGCCGAGGTGTCACTGCGATCAGAACTCTCACGGCCCCACCTCTGCAGACCCACGTGGATCGACCAAAGTTCTATAAGAAAATGGCAAGAAGTGAAAGACGGAATGGGAGGGCTGGCAGGCTTTCCTGGCAATGCCTCATCCTTCAGTTCACCTACTCAGCTGGGTCGCGGGCCTCTGTAGGGATGAAAGGCAAACTTGCCGTCAGCAGGATGGAAAAGCTCTTCACTTCAGTCTATGATTGGTACTTAGGACCAATGTGTGTCACCTGTCACAGAACGCCGACACTGTGAGTCCAAGCTGATGTCAGGATGTGGATGTCCACGTCCGCTTTAATAAAGAGAACGGGGTTATTCCCCATCCGGCGCTTTTATCAGGTAGGAAGTGGCGCACGGGACAAACCCAGCTAGTCATGCTCAAGAGGAACACGGCTTTGTCCAAGGCACCGGCTCAGAGGGAAGAACATCCCCGGGGTTTACGCATCAACAGAGAACACGAGCCAGTCGTCCCCAGCAAGTGCACAACCCCTGCTCGTGCGTGCCTCCGTTTCCCGATTTGCAGCCAGCTCTCCCACAGGAAAGCGCACACACCCTGTGAGAACCGCGTCCGGCGCGCACGGCAGGAGCTCCCCAAGCACGTGTAGAGCGAATGGAGCAAAGGGGCTGGGCGGGGACTCGCGGGGGGCCCAAGACCCCCGGGCGCCCCGCACCTCACGCGTCCTCCGCGGGCCTCGCGCCCCCCGCCCCGGCCTGGCCCCGCGGCGCCCGGCGACGGCCTCCCCGGCCACCGCGGTCAGGTTCCCCGCCGCCCGCCGCGCGCCCCCCGCACCTTCTCGCCCTCATCCGGGTTCTTGTCCGGGTGGTACTTGAGCGCCAGCTTCCGATAGGCCTTCCTGATCTCCTCCGGGGCCGCGCCGGGCTTCACGCCCAGGATGTCATAGTACTGGGTCTCTTTCACCATCTTGTCTCTGCGGGCGCGCGGGCGAGGCCGGTCAGAGCGCCCCGGACGACCCCGCGTCCCCCCCTGCGCCAGGCCGCCCTCCCTCCCGCCCGCCCGGCCGCACTCCAGCCAGCGGCTCCTCCGCGGCGGCTTTTATTCGGCGCCGGCGGAAGCTTCCGTCAGGAGACGGTGACGCCACAAAGGCCCAGAAGCTTCGCGGAGGTTCCGGCGGCGCCGCGGCGGGTTCCGGCCCCGACCCCCGACGCCCGCCCCGCGCGCCCCGCCGCTCACCCGGACTTCTCGGGCGCCTGCTCCTCCGGCCGCCCGTCCCACTCCGCGGAGCTCCAGCTCGGACGGCCGCCCCGGGCCATGGCGGGGGCCGGAGAAGGCGGCTTCGGCCTGGAGGGCGCCCCCCGACGACCGCCCCGACGCCGCCCCCTCGCCCTGCGGCGGGTCCGTGGAGCCGGCCGGCGGGAGGGTGGGCGGCCTGGAGAGCTGTGTGGGCCGGAGCCCTGCGCCCAAGGGTGGGGCTGGGAGAGCTGCGCCCTGCGGTCCCCGCCCGCCTCTCCCGGGGGTGTGGCCGTTCTCTGTTGGGTCACAGCCAGGCTGCGCCCTAAGGTGCGCCTGGGATTGTTGCATTTTTGAGGGCGTTGGAGTGGGTGGGGGCCCTCGACCCACTCGTGGCCACAAGGCTGAGGTGAACCTCTGACCTTCCAGGTGAAGTTAGCGCTGGCCCCAGAAGTGGACGCTGCTGACTGCCCACCGCTGGGAATCCTTACGTCCCCCAGGCCTCCCCAGGGCAGGCAGCGCCCCCTCTTCTCCCAGGGGTGGGAACCCGCCTCCCCCCCCCCGCACATCCTCAGTGAGCTCACACCAGGGCCGGGCCGGGCGGCTGGACCCAGTGCCATGCGCTGGGGATCCCGTGGCCTGGACCCTGGCCTGGAAGGGTGCAGGAACGCGTCTCCACTTCCAGGCTGCTCCCAGCCCCCGATGGGTGTGCAGGAGTCCAGATCACAACCGTTGCAGAAGGCCGGGCGTGGAAAGCAGGCCCCCGTCCCCAGCCCCGCCTTGGCTTCTGCTAGGGGAACACTTTGCCTGCGAGGGGGGTCACTGCTCACTTCGCTGGGATCCCCTGGCCTTGTTCTGGGGTCTGCCTCTCCTCCCTGTGTTCAGTGGGGCCGAGAAATGACTTACTGTGCAAGAGAAATTCAACTGCGCGTTCTTGGGGACGTGGCTTTTTTTAATCATGCCTTGTAGAGCAGAACCTCTCGCAGAGAACTCAGAGCTGGAGGGCAGAAATGTTGCCTTTGTTCAGATCTTACCATCTGAGCCTTAGCCTCTCGACGCTTTTCTGCCTCAGCCGGACGTGGGCACTGCGCGTTGCGCTCGCCTCCCTTTCTCAGAGGGCTCTTGTAAGGTTCAAACGGGATAACTGCGAAGCCTCCTAGCACCGTGGGCCTCAAACGTGGCTCCTGAGAGAGATCGCCTGGAATCTTCTAAAAGTCCCCGTGGGCTGCACCCCAGACCTGTTACTTTAGAGCTTCTGGGGTGGGGCCCAGGCATTAGTATTGTTAAAGCTCCGCAGGTGGCTCCAGTGTGCAGCCGGAGCTGAGATCCACTGTCCAGTGCCACGTACTTGTCCAGATTCAGTGCTCTGGACCAGGGGCGTTCATCCAACGCGCGTGTGCAGGAGAGGGGTGGCTCGGAGACAGAGCCTGGAAACACAGGATGGAGCTGTGCGCTGTGGATGACGGTGAATTCTGGAGCCACTGAGACCCAGACCTAGGTTCACATCCCAGCACTTACTCCTGGCTGTGGCACTTGGCCACACCTTTCTGAGCCTGATTTTTCTCAGCCTTTTAATGAGGATGATACTGTAACCACTTCATAACTTATGAAACACTTGCTACATAGTCACAATGTTGATGCTTTTTTGGGGGGTGCGGGTGGCCACTAAGGTAAAGAAGCTGATAATGATTCTCTTCTTGATGAAACCTAGCCAGGCTCCTCTGAACCCTCTTCTTAACTAGGCTTCAATCTTGGCCTATAAAGACTGAACAGACAGCAGCACAGTTTCTGTTAACTCAAGGTCATATCCCTAAGATCACCAGTTTGCTGGCTTTGCACTGGAGATCCAGTACCGATTTCATGGAAGACAGTTTTGTCACGAACAGGGTGGTACGGGTGGGCAGTGGTGTGGGGTTCACACCTGTAATCCCAGCACTTTGGGAGACCAAGGTGGGCAGATCACTTGAGGCCAGGAGTTCAAGACCAGCCTGACCAACATGGTGAAACTCCATCTCTACTAAAAATACAAAAATTAGCCAGGTGTGGCGGCACGCGCCTGTAATCCCAACTACTCAGGAGGCTGAGGCAGGAGAAGCGCTTAAATCCAGG
>PVKP010022068.1:15891-38316 GCA_004027715.1 Plecturocebus donacophilus | reverse complement strand
GCATACTTTGACAAGGAAAATCTATATTTGTCTTCCGATCTACATTTATGACCTAAGTCAGGTAATACACCTGGTTTACTTCTTTAGCATTTTTATGCAGACAGTCTGTTATGCACTGTGGTTTCAGATGTGCAATAATTTGTACAATGGTTTATTCCCAAGTATGCCTTAAGCAGAACAAATGTTTTTTTTCTATAGTTCCTTGCCTTAATAAATATGTAATATAAATTTAAGCAAACGTCTATTTTGTATATTTGTAAACTACAAAGTAAAATGAACATTTTGTGGAGTTTGTATTTTGCATACTCGAGGTGAGAATTAAGTTTTAAATAAACCTATAATATTTTATCTGAATAATGATTTTATTCTTTTGTTTTTCTCCTGGAAAAATATGAACAGTATTTGGTTTAAACACACTGGGGTAATAGGGCATGTAAGAAGCACACACAAAAAAGCCAACTTTATGTCAACAAATTAAGACCTTTTGGAAAAAAAAACAAAAGCAGTATTTACCATTACAATAAATACTACTAATATAGGGCTGAGAATGCTTGAATATTATAAGTTTAAAAATTATAAAATTAAAGGTGCACTTGGGTTTGTTCAAAATGTGCATAATGCTACATGAAAGCAGTTCCTTTACCTATGATTTTCCCAGTAGAAACAGCTTGATCATTCTTCGATTTACGTAGTTTAGTATGAAAATATTCATAAAATACATACATTTCAGTTTTATATTTGAAAAAAATCTTGATGGTTTGTCTTTATAAGTTTTCTCCGTGGAGGCCTGTCCCAGCAGTCCTCACATTTGAGTAACAAAAGAACCTTCCCACGGCAGACAACCCTAAGAACGTAGCCACAGTGCCCTCCTGAGGATTAAAGGATTCATTTATGCTTGGCGTGTGTTACAGATAGATACATTACTTCTACTAGTTATAATCTTAAAGAGGTTAGAACCAAAGTTTCTGGCAGATTGTTTTAAAAGGAAATCAAGTTCCCCTGGTTGAAGGTGGGCAAACAGACTGAAATAAAATAATTTTAAAATTACTCAAATTCACAAAACTAAATGTAAAGTAAAAATGACGTTTTTGTAAGTCTGTAGCATTTATATTTGAAGTTCTTGAGGTGGGTGCCTGAGAGACTGAAATTCATTTGGGGCTGTCACAAAATGGAAAAAACATTCGTGACACTTGTTGACATTTTATATGCTTGTGATGCTGGTGACTAATATTTAACATCATCAAGGGGACAGAGCTCACACTGGCATTTTCTTTAGAGTGCTTATTACTATTGATTATATCTAGTGTCCAGAGGTGTGTTTGCACCATGGGTGCATTTAATAAATAAAATAAAAAATGGACATTTATAAGAGGCTTATGGCAGATCAACACAAGGTATTTTCTTTGGCTTTTGAGAGTCCAGCATGACTGGAAATTATGGCATGTGTCTCTGCTTAAAAGAAAACAGGTGCATCATAGGATGGAATTTTATGTGGCCAAGAACATATTCAAAGCATATTTAATGACATGGAAAAATGCTCATGGTATGTTAAGTGGAAAAAGCAGGATATAAGACTATAAACAGTACGAATTCAATTGTGTACATTTAAGTGTATGTATGCTTTAAAGGAGACAGAGAAACAAAAGGAAATTTAAAAACCCTAGAAGAAACTGCCAAAATATTCATACTGGTTTTCTCAGTTTAAATTTTCTTTTTTTTTTTTTTTTTTGAGCTGGAGTCTCGCTGTGTCACCCAGGCTGGAGTGCAGTGGTGCAATCTCAGTTCACTGCAACCTCCACCTCCCGGATTCAAGCGATTCTCCTGACTCAGCCTCCCGAGTAGCTGGGATTACAGGCACCCACCACCATGTCCGACTAATTTTTGTATATTTAGTAGAGATGGTGTCTCACCATGTTGGCCAGGCTGGTTTTGAACGCCTGTACTCAAGTGATCTGCCCACCTCGGCCTCAGCCTCCCAAAATGCTGGGATTATAGGTGTAAGCCACTGTGCAAGGCCTAAATTTTCTTTTTTGCAGTTTAAAAATATTCTAAAACATCTATAGTAAGTTTGAAAAACTTTTTAAGAATGAAGATATAAATAAAGAGCATTTAAATTATTTAAATAAAAAGCCTTCATTAAAACACATTATTCTGTAAATTAGATTCCTTTAAGTTTAAATTTCTTAAATTTCTGCTAAATTGTGGTTGGTTGCCTTCGTAATCCACCTCCCTTATACAGAATCTTCTGTCACACAGTTGGTGTATGGAAATGACTATAAAATGCCATCTTCATATTTTCTAAGTGCATATTATCTCAAATAGAAATGTGCAACAACTATCAAGAATTTTAAATTTATTCAAAATTTTCCGATGTCATAGGTTAACATTCCTCTATGTTAACGTTTTCTTTATTTTAAAATTTTAATTTTTTTCTTCCACTTTTAACTTCAGGGGTACATGTGCAGGATGTGCAGGTTTGTTACATAGGTAAACGTGTGCTGTGGTGGTTTGCTGCACAGATCACCCCATCACCTAGATATTTAAGCCCAGCATCCATTAGCTATTCTTCCTGATGTTCTCTCTCCCCCAACCCTATTTTTTTATTTGTAATTTTTTAAAAAATAATTTTAAATGTAAGATTTTTAAACGGTATGCGTGTTGTCAGGCCCGAGGGCCTCTTCCATCTTTGTCAAGGGAAGTGGTAATACAACACTTATTTTTAATTTTATTTTAAAATTTTTACAGAGACAGGGTCTGACTATGTTGCCCGGGCTGCTCTCAAACTCCTGGGCTCAAGCAATCCTCCTGCCTTGGTCTCCCAAAGTGCTGGGATTACAGGCGTGAGCCACAGTACCCAGTCTACATTAACTTTTGCTAGCCTGAAAAATGAAGCTTCAATATCTAAAATGAATGAGGAAGATTTCCCAAAACTGTGATCAAACAAAATACTATTCAACATATACCAGTAGCTAAATTATTTACTCTAGGACCTATCAGCTGTGGGCCCCTAGGTGTACTGTTATTACGGTGTTACAGAGCCATTTGTGTGCTATGCAATAAAGAGGACCTAATAATTGTGATGCCTGCTTATTATATTTCCCTTATGACACTTAATTTTATTGTTTTTTATTTTAAATTGTGTGCCTACACACACAAAGGATTAACAACGATGTTTCCTACACACATCAACAGACTTTCAGTCCACCTATTTTCCAGCAAAATGTCTCTTCTGATAAAATTCTTTCTGCCTGAAAATGCGTTTGACTCTTGCTATCCTGTTTCAGTTTGTAAAACGAAACAGATGCCTTCACTATCTCAAGTAAGATGGTCATGGGGAATATTTCTTTTCCTTCCAAAAATTGTTCCAGGCTGGGTGTGGTGGCTCATGCCTGTAATCCCAACATTTTGGGAGGCTGAGGTGAGAGAATGGCTTGAGGCCAAGAGTTTGAGCAGCCTAGGAAATAGCAAAACCCCATCTCTACCAAGAAAAAAAAATCACTGAAAAAACGTAACAATTTTTAGAAACATGAAATGTTCTTCATAGTTGGAGTTTAATAATTTTTACATGTAATTTATTTCTATATAAGGAAGCCCAGGTGAGGCAGTCTTTATGCTGTAGAAGCAAGTCCACAGAGAAAATATTAAAACAAGCAGCGGTGGTACCTGTTGTACTTCAATAAAAGGGAGTATCTAAATTTAGCAGCCTGTATCAGCCACCTGTCCTATTAAATGTTCTGGCTTCTGAAGCTCCATTCAACACCACATACGTACACAGATGGATTTGTAGTCTAGGTACTCCCTCACCCACCCTTGTCAATTTCCCTGTGTCTCAAACGACATGAATGCCACCCAGTCCTACATAAACCCTTTTACTTCATGTATTATCATTTTATTCATGATTTTATTACGTATTGCACTTTATTTGTTTTACTTCTTTGTATTTTCTCAGCACCTTCTGCAGGCTATTGTAGAGCGACATGTTTTTATAGTGCTAAACTGAAGCTATGTCTGCCTCCTTAAGGTTGTTTATGAAACTATCATTCATTGTTCACATGCAGAGTCATTCAATAATATTTCGTATAAAACCGACAAGACCAGTCTACATAATGAATGCTGTAAAAAATATCACAGAATGTTCTGCCGGTGGAAAGAAAGAAAAAACAAACAGCTGTTAAAGTTAGAATACCGAATGTAAATAAAAACTTTTTTTCTACATTAAATGAAACTAAAATGAAAGTTGGAAATGAACACCCTTTGGAAACCTTTACCTTAAGCAAAAAGGTGAATCTTGAGTAAATTTCTCACCATCTCCTGAAAAACTAACAAATTCTTAAATCCCTGTTTGAAGTATCTGGTTCTTTAATGCCCTGATCACCGTCAAAATAGAGGGAAAGCAACTGCTAAAATGTTAGCACACACAAAAATCTCTCAGGCTGAAATTGAGGCTACCACAGCCAGTTAACCTAGCTGGGGAGGGAGGGATATATGGGGTAGGAATATCAGTCAAATTGCTTCTCTGGAGTCAGGTGCATCTGGAGCTCATCGTTTTAATTGTTTTCCACAGTGCCCTTGATATAATATCACTTTTTTGAATTGCTTTGGTCTTCTCGACACCCTAGATGAGTCAGCATGTTGCAATCGCTCATCCAAATGTCTTTCTCCACTTGTTCTTTTTTTTTTAGACGTTGTCTTGTTCTGTTGCCCAGGCTGCAGTACAGTGGCGCAATCTTCGCTCACTGCAACCTCTGCCACCGGGTTCAAGCCATTCTCCTGCCTCAACCTCCGGAATATATGGGACTATAGGCAAGCATCACCACACCCGGTTAATTTTTGCATTTTTAGTAGAAACAGGGTTTTCCCATGTTGGCCAGGTCCAGAACTCCTGACCTCAAGTGATCTGCTCACCTCAGTCCCCCAAAGTGCTGAGATTAGAGGGGTGAGCCACCATGCCTGGCCTCCACTTGTTCTTAAAGGAAAAGGAGGAAATAAATTCAATTTAATAACAGCAAAAAGTAAATTCACTGTTAGAAATCCCTTTACATCTCAACTGAGGATACCTAACAGAACGTTTGTCATTGATGCATCACAATAATTATGATGATAACCAAAAGTGTTAAGACTATTTGCTCTGCTTTTTTGTTTTTCTTTCTTTCTTTCTTTCTTTTTAATTTTGAGACAGTGTGTCACTCTGTCACTCAGGCTGAAGCCCACAGTTCCCTGCAACCTCAACATTCTGGACTCAAGCGATCCTCCCACTTCAGCCTTGCAAGTAGCTGAGACTACAGGCATGCACCACCACGTCGGGCCAATTTGCTTTAGCTTTTTTGTTTTGATAGGGAGTCTCACTCCGTCACCCAGGCTGGAGTGTAACGGCAAGATCTTGGCTCACTGCAACCTCTACCTCCTGGGTTCAAGTGATTCTCCTGCCCCAGCCTCCCAAGTAGCTGGGATTACAGGCACACACCACCACACCTGGCTAATTTTGTATTTTTAGTAGAGATGGGGTTTTGCCAGGTTGGCCAGGCTGGTCTCGAACTCCTGACCTCAAGTGATCCACCTGCCTCGGCCTCCTGAAATGTTGTGATTACAGGCCTGAGCCACCACACCCAGCTTGCTTTTATTTTTTGTAACTACCAGGTTTCCCTATGTTGCCCAGGCTGGTTATGTTTCTTTTCATATCATGTTATATGTTTTAATAATATAATCTAAACAGAGCAGGAGACAAGAAAGTTAGCTTTTTAGAGAGAGAGAAAGGCAGAAGGTCAAGTGGGGCTATAATTCCTGTCTCACCTATAATATTTGTATCTGCACTAACTGGCACTGGATCAATATGTTACTAAATAGTGGCCAAATCACCACAATACAGAGATAGCACTCAGGTGCTATACCTATATACCCATTTAAAAGCTGAAACGAGGCCGGATGCGGTGACTTACGCCTGTAATCCTAGCACTTTGGAAGGCCAAGGTGGACAGATCACGAGGTCAGTAGATCAAGACCATCCTGGCCAACATGGTGAATCCCCATCTCTACTAAAAATACAAAAATCAGCTGGGCATGGTGGCTTGTGCCTATAATCCCAGCTACTCAGGAGGCTGAGGCAAAAGAATGGCTTGAACCAGGGAGTCAGAGGTTGCAGTGAGCCGAGATCGTGCCACTGTACTCCAGCCTGGCAACAGAGTGAGACTCTGTCTCTAAATAAATAAATAAATAAAAAGCTGAAATAAGTAAATAACTTTATGGAGAAATTGAAGAAACCCTGGATACACTTGCTGAAAGACCAGGAGATAGTAATTGGTGCAAACTATGAAAGAATAATCTCTTAGACATGACAAATGGAAGAGATTTTCTCTATAGGGATGCACATGCTTCTTGCCTACTCTGGGTCACTTTTTGTTAGTATATAACAATCCCTTACTTCGGCACAGCTCTATGAGGCTTACAAAGTACTTACACCTCACATTACCTCAACCTTACAAAGTAGGGATGGGATTTTCCTCTCCCATCTCCAGTATGCGGATGAAGACACTGAGCTTCCCTTTACAGGTTAGTATTTTACTGTCATTTCTCATTCTTGCTGACATACTCAAAGTACTTCTCTTCTAATACCTTTGTTCCAGTCTGCTGGGCAGGTAGGGCTACAGGTATAAAGGATACACCCCAATTCAAAAGGATTTTCTAATGTCCAGTTTCTTCCAGTAAACCTGTTTAGGAGTCAGAAGCCTCAGACTTTCTGTCTCCCAAACAATGTGCTATTTCCTTTGTCAAAGTAGACAGATGGAGAAGGCAGAGTTTCCTGCAGATGTTTCTTCAGCTGGCCACTGTGCCATGTACACAATCCATACTTTTCGTTCTGAAGTTCTTGTTTCTGGCCTCACCTCTGGTCCAGCACACAGCTTTCCTGATCAAATAGATCTGGTCAAGCCCATCCCCTATTGTGTAACTTCCCATGGTCCTCAGTACCTAATGGATATAGATTTCACATGGTCACTTCCCTAATTGTGGCTTCCAGCTGCTTGTTCAAGGCCATATCTAGGGCCAGGCATGTCGGCTCATGCTCTGTTGTCCAGGCTGAAGGGCAGTGGTGCAAACATGGCTCACTGTAACCTCAAACTCCTGAGCTCAAATGATCCTCCCATCTCAGCCTCCTGAGGAGCTGGGAACACAGGCATGTACCACCACTCCTGGTTAATTTCATTATTATTTTTCTGTAGAGATAAGGTCTCGCTATATTGCTCAGGCTGGTCTCTAACTCCTGGCCTCAAATGATCCTCCAGTCTTGGCCTCCCAAAGTACTGGGATTACAGGTATGAGCCACTGCACACAGCCTATTATAAGGTCTTATGGGTCTGGCTTCCCCAAAAGACATGAGCTTCTGGAGGGCACTAGGAGTTTTCTTGATTTGTCCTTGAATACCCTCAGTTACTGAACTTAATTGAATAAAAGTAATCATTTACTGAATATTTAGCCAAAAACCTGGCATCTCTTTTTCGTGAACTCTTCTTGCCAGATGATTCTCTGCATTGACTCTGGAAAGACTTTTGTTTATTTGAGGGGTTTGTTGGGGTTGGATAAGGCAGATGGATGTCAGGTGACCTACCAGGAAGCAATTAAGAGACTACTGAGCATGTCCTCCAGGATACCAACATTTGGGGAAAGGAGATATTTTATCCTGTCCTTGGATGACCTATTGTGCCTCCTTTCAAGAGAAAAGGTATAGCCAGGGGTGGTGGCTCACACCTGTAAACCCAGCACTTTGGGAGGCTAAGGCAGGCGGATCACCTAAGGTCGGGAGTTCAAGACCAGCCTGACCAACATGGAGAAACCCCATTTCTAAAAAAAAAAAAAAAAAAAAAAAAAAAAAAAAAAAAAAAAAAAAAAAAAAAAAAAAAAAAAAAGGAAAAAAAAAAAAAAAAAAAAAAAAAAAAAAAAAAAAAAAAAAAAAAAAAAAAAAGAAAAGAAAAGAAAAGAAAAAAAATGCACTTTAAAAGCTTAGGCCGGGCACAGTGACTCATGCCTGTAATCCCAAAACTTTGGGAGGTCGAGGTGGGTGGATCATTTGAGGTCAGGAGTGTGAGACTAGGCTGAACAACATAGTGAAACCCTATCTCTACTAAAAATACAAAAATTAGCTGGGCATGGTGGTAGGTGCTTGTAATCCCAGGTACTCAGGAGACTGAGTCAAGAGAATTGCTTGAAACTGGGAGGCGGAGGTTGCAGTGAGCTGAGATCGCGCCCTGCACTCCAGCCTGGGTGACAGAGTGAGAATCTGTCTCAAAAAATGATAATAATAAAATAAAAACTAAACAAAGGTAATTTCTACTCTGGGATATTGAGTGGGCCAGTCTGTCCAAACAAGAAGGTTCAGCTTTGGGTGCTGTGAAACCCACCCACCTGGTTTGCTCCACTTCAACTTGAGACCCTTCTTGGATGACAGCAGTTTTCTGACCTCTGAGTACATCTAAACAAACTGACTCTGACAGTGCATGGAACTGACTATCACCCCGCCTTTGAGGCACTGTTACAGCTTCACCTAGGAATGGATAACATCACAAGGACTGAAGCTTAAAATTATGTAGGTGGCTCACACCTATAATCCCAACACCTTGGAGGCTAAGGTGGGAGGATCACTTGAAGCCAGGAGTTCGAAACCAGCCTAGTCAATGTAGGGAGACTCTGTCTCTACAAATAAATATAATAAAAAATTAGCCAGAAGTGGTGGCATGTGCCTGTGGTCCCAGTTCCTCAAGAGGCAGAGGTGGGAGGATCCCTTGAGCCCAGGAGGTTGAGGCTGCAGTGAGCTATAATTGTTCTACTGCACTCCAGCCTGGGTGACAGAGCAAGACCCTGCCTCAACAATAAAATAAAATTATGTAAGACATTTCAAAAAGGAAAGCATCTTCAGGACCATTTAACTCAAGGAAAAGACCCAAATAAAGGACTTGTGACCTTTGCCCAAGGTCACATTGAGTTGGCATCTGAGCAACCAGCACCTAAATCTGATTTACTTAACAGGCCAACTGCCAAAGGCTTCATCCTAACAGCCCAAGGGAAGCTTAGAGGAATCGAGATTACCAAAAACACCTTGCTGGCTGGGCGTGGCAGCTCACTCAGATAATCCCAATACTTTGGTAGGCCAAGGTGGGCAGATCACTTAAGGTCAGGATTTCTAGACCAGCGTGGCCAACATGGTGAAACCCCATCTCTATTGAAAATACAAAAGCTGGGCATGGTGGCATGAACCTTAATCCCAGCTACTTAGGAGGCTGAGGCGAGAGAATCGCTTGAACCTGGGAGGAGGAGGTTGCAGTGAGCTGAGATCACGCCACTGCACTCCAGCCTGGGTGACAGAGTGAGACTCTGTCTCAAAAAACAAGCAAACAAACAAACAGCATGCAGAAAAGATGACTTTCAGAGGAAAGTTCTGTTTTTGTTTTTCCTTTCTTTGAGATGGGGTATGAGGTCTCACTCTGTCACCCAGACTGAGTGGTGCAATCACAGCTCACTGCAGCCTTGACCTCCTAGGCTCAGGAGATTCTCCTTCTCAGTCCCTCAAGTAGCTGAGACCACAGACATGCACCACCATACTTGGCTAATTTTTTAAAAAAATTATTTTGTAGAGACAAGGGTGTCCCTATGTTGCCCAGGTTAGTCTCAAACTCCTAGGCTCAAGGACCTCAACCTCCCAAAGTGCTGGGATTACAGGCATGAGTCACAGTGCCTGGCCCTGGAAAGTTCTAAATTCAATGTAGTCCAAAAAAGTATTTTACTGTGCTTTATCATTCTTCTACATAGTGCTCTGTTACCAGCCAACTAAGATAGAACTATTCAGTGGTCATTTTGTTCCCTCTAGAGAGAATATAGGAACTATTCCTCCAAAGTGTTATAGTATCATTCTGGTTTTGTTCTACTTTCTCTTTCCATGCAATTGATTCAAACGTATGTAATCAATTCAAGGATACTTTACCAGCCACTGTGCAAAGGTCAGGAGAAGCAAAGACGAGAAAGAATATGTAATATGGCTGCATGCAGTGGCTCACACCTGTAATCCCAGCACTTTGGGAGACCGAGGCCGGTGGATGACCTGAGGTCAGGGGTTTGAGACCAGGGTGGCCAACATGGTAAAACCTTATCTTTACTTAAAACACAAAAATTAGCTGGGTGTGGTGGCAGGCGCCTGTAATCCCAGCTACTTGGGAGACTGAGGCAGGAGAATCACTTGAACCCAGAAAGCAGAGGTTGTAATGAGTGAAATCCTGCCACTGCACTCCAGCCTGGGTGACAGAGTAAGACCCAATCTCAAAAAAAAAGAATATGTAAATATTCAGGTTTACAGATACTGTTTCCTCCTGCAACTGCTCCACAAAGGGTACAAACTGTAAGTTAAATGAAAATCGGCATTCTAGCCCCAGTAAAAAATTGTTACTTTTCTTGAAAAAGTGACACGATTTTTTTTTTTTCTTTTACATTAAAAAAAGTTTTGTTTTTTTTTTCATTTTTAAAGGTGTGGCCTCACCATGTTGATTAGGCTGGTCTCAAACTCCCGACCTCAGGTGATCCGCCTGCCTTGGCCTCCCAAAGTGTTGGGATGACAGGCATGAGCCACCATGCCTGGTTGACACATGATTCTTGCAAGATTCAACCATGTTAATTACAGCCACATATACCATTCTGCCCCCTACAATTTTCTCAATTGCTTATTTCTTTTTAGATACATCTAACTTGTTTATCAGGTGCATGTTAAGGCATATTAAGATGTGTTTTTCAGATTCAGCATGAAGGTTTTCGCCTTATTTAAAAGTTATCACAAAATTCTGTTGGAATTAATGATTTGGTCAGAATGGATCTTAATTTTCTTTCTTTCTTTTTTTTTTTTTTGAGACGGAGTTTCACTCTTATTACCCAGGCTGGAGTGCAGGGCGCGATCTCGGCTCACGGCAACCTCCGCCTCTAGGGTTCAAGCAATTCTCCTGCCTCAGCCTCCCAAGTAGCTGGGACTACAGGCGCACACCACCATGCCCAGCTAATTTTTGTATTTTTAGTAGAGACGGGGTTTCACCATGTTGACCAGGATGGTCTCGATCTCTTGACCTCGTGATCCACCCTCCTTGGCCTCCCAAAGTTCTGGGATTATAGGCATGAGCCACCGCGCCCAGCCGGATCTTAATTTTCAAACCGAACACACCTTGGGTGATTATGGATTGGAAACTGCATATCTAGACCACAAGAACACGTGATTTTGCACAATTAACTTTACAGTGAGAGAGCTTAACTGACATCATATGGCTCTCCCTTAGCCAAAGCCCCTAGAAACAGAAGAGGCTTCACCTCCGGGATTCTTTGCATTAACGACTTTGTTAGACAAAGCCACTCTGGCATGGGAATTGGATTTGCAATTTGGGTCTTTGTAAAAGGATTAAATGATTTCTATTGTTTAATGTTTGGATCTCAATTTGCATTTGGAAACACATGACCCCTTTGGAGGTTTAGTTCTCTTTTATTTTCATTTTCTTGTCCTGATAAACAGTCGATATTATATGTTAAAAAACTGATAAAACTGCTCGGTCAAATGTTTGTACTGATTAAGGAAGTGTGATACGTTGGTCTTCTCTGTGAATGGTGGAGTCTACCTGAGCTCCAGCAAAACCGAGCCCGTGATCTATTTGCCAGCCGACAAATAACTCATAGGGAGAGGTCTGCACGTTTCATTGATTTCCTTAATTAGAATGCATGGCTCTTTGTTAGAGAAAGAAAGCACACAGAGATATGGTCAGACAGTGGATCTGCAGAAGGAATGAAAGAGAAAAGCCTCTGACTGCCTCAGGACATACTTGAACACTCCTGTTCAATATCTTTCTTTATAAATGAAGGTTTGAGAAAAAGTATTAGGTTTTGGATAACAGTACTCTCAGCTGCACACAACGTTTAACTACCTGTCCTTTGGTAAACTTTTTTTTTTTTTTTGAGATGGAGTAGGAGTCTGTCGCCCAGGCTGGAGTGCAATGGCATGATTTTGGCTCACTGCAACGTCTGCCTCCCGAGTTCAAGCAATTCTCCTGCCTCAGCCTCCCTAGTACCTCTAATTAGGAGTGCCCACCACCATGCCTAGCTAATTTTTGTATTTTTAGTAGAGATGTAGTTTTGCCATGTTGGTCAGGCTGGTCTCAAACTCCTGATCTCAGGTGATCCACTTGCCTCGCCTTCCCAAAGTGCTGGGATTACAAGCATGAGCCACCACACCCAGCCCGGGTAAACTTTTTTTTTTTTGAGACAGAGTTTCACTCTTGTTGCCCAGGCTGGAGTGCAATGGCGAGATCTTGGCTCACTGCAACCTCCACCTCCCAGGTTCAAGTGATTCTCCTGCCTCAGACTCCTGAGTAGCTGGGATTACAGGAGCCACAACAGTGCCCGGCTAATTTTGTATTTTTGGTAGAGACAGGGTTTCTTTCATGTTGGTCAGGCTGGTCTCGAACTGCCGACCCCAGGTGATCCGCCCACCTCGGTGTCCCAAAATGCTGGGATTACAAGTGTAAGCCACCGCACCCAGCCCTGGTAAACATTTTTAACTAACATTTGCTTTGAGAACCTTCTCAGATTGGCCACGTGAAGCCTGTAATAGAAAGAGCATGGAGCGACAATTTCTCCAATTGTGGGTTTAGGTCATGTGGTTTATTTGTTGGTTTGTTTTCTTTTTAATGCTTCAGATTCTTGCTCCTTTATCTTTGTCATTGGCCACAGGAAAACATTTCTTGCATGTCAGGATGAATGTGCTGGGGAACATAAACTTGGAGTTGCTGGCTGATTGAGCTGGAGGTAGCATTCACATTCATTGAACACCTATGGTATGCCAAGAACTCTGCTAGATGTTTAGGAATTTGTTATTGTATAACACTGAGGCCCAGAGGGGTCAAGTGACATGCCCAAGGTCACAGAGCTGTAATTGGAACCCAGATGTGCCTGACTGGGAGCCCAGGCTCCCACTGCCACATCACACCATTTCTCAGATAAAGTAAAGCTAACTTCTGCTTTATCTGCGCCTCACCTCCTTGGAATATATGTTTGTTTTTTCTTCTAAACAAGGGTTATAGGTAGTGCACATGAAGCTATATGGGGATTGGCCTAACCCATCCCTTTTTCTAACAGAAGGCAAGTGATCTTTTCTGTTGCTCAATTAAAAAGATAGCACGTTCTTCTGGGATTCCGTTTGGACAGTGACTCAAGAAAAGGCAATTGTTTTCTGCATCATAGCACCCCCATAACCTCTATAAAATCACCAAGAGTAAATAGGTCATTGCCTTTCTTCCCGGATATTTCATTCACAGATTTCAAAGCATTTTACGCATGTATTCAATCTATTGAAACAAAACTAGCACCCCTTTTTATAGTTGGGCCAATTGGAGATACGCCTAAGAAAGAATATTTTGCTGAACATCACACACCCTGAGTCCTCCTTAAATGGGAAATGCAGGAGAGGAAGTTCACCCCAGGAGTGGCAGGTTCCAGTGTTGTGTTTGGAGCCCACATTTTCAGCCACGGCCCCTGGGAAATGCTCCTACTTCTTTGCCTATCTTCCAAAATGCTTTGCCAACATTCTCCTAATGCTACCAATATTTAAAGATAATTTTCTTTCCCCTAAACAGGATCTCAGCCTAAAATAGATCTGGGTCTGTGCCACTGGGCATGAACAAATGATTCAGAGAGCCATTTCAGATCTCAGAAGCAAGCAAGGCTCTTTGGAGCACCAGAGCAGAGTCTGGGAACAAATGAGTGACAGAACTGGAAGGTTTTCCAAGAAGCATTTGATTTCTTTTTTCTTTTTTTGAGATGGATTCTTGCTTTGTCACCCAAGCTGGAGTGCAATGACACGATCTTGGCTCACTGCCCCCTCTGCCTCCCAGGTTCAATTGATTTTCTTCCCTTAGCCTTCTGAGTAGCAGGGATTACTGTGTCTGCCACCATGCCTGGCTAATTTTTGTATTTTTAAGTAGATATGGGGTTTCACCATGTTGGCCAGGCTGGTCTCGAACTCCTGACCTTAGTGATCTGCCTGCCTCAGCCTCCCAAAGTGCTGGGATTACAGGTGTGAGCCACTGCGACTGACCCCAAAGAACCTTTAATTTCAAGTCTACTTTGCACAAATGAGGAAGCTGAGACCTTGCATTCCCCACAGCTAGGCCACTGCAGAACTTCATTCCAGCCTAATATTCCCTGACCCTCATCCTGTGCCTGCACATGAGGTCATACAGTAACTTGATAAGTAAGACCCAGGGGGTCCTCTAACCAAGGTGGTAGGTAAGCAGGCAGGTTTTTATGAGTGGATATGTTTAGCATCAGGGATAGCAGGAGAAAAATGAGTCTTTCCTAGAAAATGTGTTGATATGGACTATTTTCTACATGTTTTGGGTTTTGTTTATTTTATTTATTTATTTTTTTAAAGATGGGGTTTCACCATGATGGCCAGGCTGGTCTTGAACTCCTGACCTCAGGTCATCCACCCACCTCAGCCTCCCAAAGTGCTAGGATTACAGGCGTGAGCCACCGTATCCGGCTTTGTTATTGTTTTAATTTCTCCTTTCACTCATTCACGTCATCTGCTACGTTTATATCCTATTCTCTCAGGGCATTGGTTATATAAGTTCTGACATCCCTCCCTGGTTATGTAAGTTCTGACATCTCTAGAATGGACTCCTATATGCCATGAAATTTATCCAATAAACAATAATAAAGGTCAGGAGCAGTGGCTCATGCCTGTAATCCCAGCACTTTGGGAGGCCAAGGCCTGCAGATCACCTGAGGTCAAGAGTTTGAGACCAGCTTGGTCAACATGGTGAAACCCTCATCTCTACTAAAAATACAAAACTTAGCCAGGCACAGTGGTGGGTGCCTGTAATCCTGCTACTCAGGAGGTTGAGTCAGGAGAATCGCTTGAATGCAGGAGGTGGAGGTTGCAGTGAACCAAGATCATGACATTGCACTCCAGCCTAGGTGACAAGAGGGAGACTCTGTCTTCAAAAACAAACAAACAAACAAACAAACAACAACAAATAAATAAGGGCCAATATTTAGAAAGGTTTACTCCATGCCATCTCTATACTTAGCATTTCACGTGCATTTATTTTTCATTCAGTCCCCACAATAATCCTGTAAGGCAGTCATGACTGTTCTTCTCATTTTATTTTATTTAATTAATTAATTTATTTATTTTAAAGACGAGGTTTCACCATGTTGGTCAGGCTAGTCTTGAACTCTTGACCTTAGGTGATCCACCCGCCTTGGCCTCCAAAGTGCTTGGATTACAGGCCTGAGACACCACGCCCAGCCTGTTCTTCTCATTTTAGGGACAAGGCATCTGAGGTAAAAAGAACTTAGGTAACCTGCTTTGAGTCACAAAACAAGCAGGTGGTGGAGCTAGAATTTAAACCCTGATTCTACCCAGACCCATATTCTTGAGCCACCTGCTCGTTATATACAGAAGAATGTTCCTAAATTAACTGGGGGTGAAGGGGAGGAGCTTAGATAGTATTATCCAACTTGGTAAAATACATTTATGTTTATGTGTTTGAGGGTTGTATTTGCACTCAGGAAATTCTAAAAGGGCCGCTCAAATACCTATTTCTTGGAGCAGCCTATTCTGACTGTACTAAAAGCCCTGCCACCCTGCTCATGTTATTATCTCTTTAACCTGCTTGATGTTGTCTCATGACACTTACCATTACCTGAACTGTAAGATATACTCGATCTATTTATTCTCTTTTTTTTTTTTTTTTTTTTTTTTGAGACGGAGTCTTGCTCCGTCACCAGGCTGGAGTGCAGTGGCGCACTGCAACCTATGCTTCTGGGTTCAAGCAATTCTTCCGCCTCAGCCTCCAGAGTAGCTGGGACCACAGGCATGTGCCACCACGCCCGGCTAATTTGTTTGTATTTTTAGTAGAGATGGGGTTTCACCGTGTTGGCCAGGATGTTCTGGGTCTCTTGATCTCCTGATCCACCCACCTTCGCCTCCCAAAGTGCTGGGATTACAGGCGTGAGCCATTGCGCCAGGCTCAATTTATTTATTCTATTTTTTATTTTCAATTTAATTTAACTTAATTTAATTTATTTATTAAAGACGGGGTTTCACCATGTTGGTCAGGCTGGTCTTGAAATCCCGACCTGAGGTGATTCGCCCACCTTGGCCTCCAAAGTGCTTGGATTACAGGTGTGAGCCACCACGCCCGGCTGATCGATTTATTCTCTAGCTTCCCTCTAGAATGAGGAGTGGGTACAATGCCTAGGAAACTATCTGGCACGTAGTAGGTGTTCAATACATATTTGTTAATTTCAAAGACTGAACCAAACCCTTGATGTTGGTTGCTGTTGTTTTCCTCCTCTACCCCCCAACCACTGTCAAACGGGAACAACTGAGATTACTATCATATTATTTTTTTTTATAAGGCAGCTTCCTGAGCCAGAGTAGGCTCAGAGAGACTTCCAATTTAGATTCCTGATACTTAAATGGATTGAAAGTTTTTCTTCATGTTTCTTTTTTTTTTTCCTTTTTTCTGAGATGGAGTCTTGCTCTGTCACCCAAGCTGGAGTGCAGTGGCGCGATCTTGACTCACTGCAACCTCCACCTCTGGGGTTCAAGCAATTCTCCTGCCTCAGCCTCCTGAGTAGCTGGGATTACAGGCACTCACCACTGTACCCAGCTAATTTTTGTATTTTTAGTAGAGACGGGGTTTCACCATGTTAGCCAGGCTGGTCTTGAACTCCTGATGTCGTGATCAGCCCACCTCGGCCTCCCAAAGTGCTGGGATTACAGGCATGAGCCACCGTGTCTGGCTCTTCATGTTTCATCTAAAATGTCCCAAGTGAAAAAAAGAAAAAAAGGATGGGTGCAGTGGCTCATGCCTGTAATCTCAACACTTTGGGAGGCTGCGGCAGGTGCATCACTTGAGATCAGGAGTTTGAGACCAGCCTGGCCAACAAAGTGAAACCCCATCTCTATTAAAAATACAAAAATGAGTTGGACGTGGTGGCTGGCACCTGTAATCCCAACTACTCAGGAAGTGGAGGCAGCAGAATTGCTTCAACCCAGGGCAGACGGCAGGGGGTGGTGGGTGGTTGAAGTAAGCCGAGATCACACCACTGCACTCCAACCTGAATGACAGAAATATTCTGTCTCAAAAAAATAAAAATAAAAAAGTAAAAGCCAGGCATGATGGTTCCCTGCTATGATTTCAGGGAGGCCAAGGCAAGAAGATCACTTAAGGCTAGGAGTTCAAGGCCAGCCTGGGCAACATAGTGACACCCTGCCTCTACAACAACAACAAAAAACCTATGCTACTTAAGGATCGAGAACCTAAAATGGTTCACTTTTAAGTGCAAAAAGTGATCTTCCCCCTTCCTGGACACATAGCTTCTCTAGAGCA
This sequence comes from Plecturocebus donacophilus, assembly GCA_004027715.1. Classification (NCBI taxonomy): domain Eukaryota; kingdom Metazoa; phylum Chordata; class Mammalia; order Primates; family Pitheciidae; genus Plecturocebus; species Plecturocebus donacophilus. The sequence continues at coordinate 20,905 of PVKP010022068.1, read as the reverse complement.
GAAAGTTCTTTCGATTGCAAAAGAGAAGACCATTGGAAATCTGCTTAGATGAACTTGCTTTGAGTCAAAAGTGAATCATTAATGTTTCAACTGCTAATCCACTTAGTGTCCTATTCACCCAGATGGCTGTTTTGAGCACTCACGTCAGGGTTTTTAGAAAGATAAAAAGTTTCCAGTCACCAGATTCAATTGAGCAAGGGCAAAAGACAATTGACTGTAGATGAAGAGATTGAAGTTGCTGAGATGAGTGAACAAACGCTTATCTGGTCAATGTGAAAATGAATGGAACATCTGAAATGAACTGATATGAGTTGGTTGGGTTTTATCCCTATAATAAACTCTTTCCTTTGCCCTCCAAAAAGGATTAGGTCTTCTGGGAATGGGAGTTATAACCAACTCATCTCTGTCCTCAGGCCATATGGCGTTGACCTTCCTTAGTGCTGGTCTAGTCACTTTAAACCATGGGTGGCTGTTTGAGATTTTTCTTGTTTGCAGCCAAGTCCTTCTGAAGAGTGACTGTGGCCCCATCAGCGGCTTCAGGAGCCATCTAAAAGCCAGGAGTAATGCATCCCTACATTTCCTGAAGCCAAGGGGCTGCTTTGGCTGGCTTCCTTCCCTCTTCCCCAAACAGAACCAAGCTCCTGTAGAAAATTCATAAATTCTTGGCAGGAAAGAAATCCTCCCATTTGATGGAACAGATGTTGTACGAGTAACTTTTGCCGTTATACTGTTCCTAATATCATAGTTTTAAAATGTAGGGGGATGTTAACTTTTTTTTTTACAAATGTCAACATGTTCTGGGTAGTTTTTCCATCTCCATCTGTGGCACACACATCACCAACCCTTCTGCTGCCCCTTTTTAAAATTTTCCAGGGAGTAGTTGGAAATTGGAAATATATTAAAAAGTGAAAGCGGAAAATTCAATTCAACAAGTATGCTAATGTATAGCCTAATGCAGAAAGTAATATGCTGTTTCCCTTCCAGTTGTAAATCCCAGAAATATTCTTTCTCTTGTTGTCCTAGAACTCGGAATGGTGTACAGACTTCTAACAAAGTCATTGTGACCAATTAACAATCAGAGGCTATTGCTGTGACCAGGACTCCCGGAGTGGGTAATCTACTCATAAACCCCCCTTCTAAATAAAGAAAGCCTCCATTCTGCTTCAAATTCAAGGCGTTTCTAGGCCATTTGCACTTCGTTTGCACCTCATTAAACTGCCCACATTATATGCCGCGTCCCAGGTGGCTGTGGGGAAGGCTCAAGGTGGAGACTGTGGGGAAGGATCAGTGGATGCCGCGTATCTAGCCTCCGAGGAACCTTAGAAAGGGTGACTGCACCTCGGTTGGTGCTAGCTGACGTCCCCTCCCACGGGACAGCGATGCTCGCTGGCGGCGGCTTCTGCGAGGGTCGGAGCGCTGGCTGGCTGCGGCCCTGCCCAGAACACGCCCACTCGCTTTTGGGATGCGCGGTCTGGGTGGGGTGGGGTGGAGTGGGGTGTGGAATCGCTGCGCAGAAGCGGAGGACGGTGACAGCGGGAGCGGGGGCGGGGCGGGGAAGCAGCGGAGCCAGATTCCAATGCGCCCGGGATCGTCCCGCAGTCTCCGCCCTCGACCCGGGTTTCCCCGCTTCTGCCGGGTCCGAGCCAAACGAGTCCCCAGATCCCCTGTGGGGCCCAGTGCCGGAACACCCACCACAGAAGAGCCCGTCCTTGAAGCTCCGTGCTCAAGTGGAGGTGCAAGTGGGAGCGCTCGCGCGGCGGGGCGCGGCTTGGGGGGCACCCACATCCAGAGCGATCCCATCCCAGGCCCTACCTGGTCCCCGTGGGCCCTGGTGCAACTTTCCCCGCACCCTCGCCGGGAGGCCCTTCGGCACCTGGAGCTAGAGGCGGGCGCAGCGCCCGCGCGGTCTGCAGTGCCCCCCACCGGACGGCCCGGCACAGGACGGCCCCGGACCCGGCTCCCCGCGCCGCGCCGCCTCTGCAGGCGGCAACCGGCGCCCCTCCTCTTCCTCCCTGCTGAAGCTACCAAGGTTGTGCAATTTAAAATCAAGTCCAGGAGGATACTCTGCCGCTGTCACTGCTGGGCTCCCGGCTCCCGGGGACCGTGGACTTCTAGGCCTCCCTCTGGCCAATGTGAAAATAGACCCGACAAAGTCATGTCACCATTAAGTGGAAGCAGGCAATAACGTGTCTGCTACATGACAAGTACTCGCTAAGACACGGGCATTGTCGTGATTACTAGCGGCTAGGCTTTGGCTTCTCTGGAGTCTGCTCCTCTGTGGTAGATAGGGATGGTTTCTGCCTTTCCTTTGAGGTGGAAAAGGAACTTGAGCACCCAGCTGGGGTCTTGCGGTGCCACTAACTCCACCTACGGCTGTGGCCTCAGCTGTCTCCTTTTTGAACCTAATATCCTCATTGCAAAATGCGAGTAATCACATTCCACTCATAGGGTTGCTACAAGATGAGAAATGCAGGGCTCCTGGTTCGGGACAAACCCACTCCCACTGTCAGCGGGCAGGTCCCAGACCACAAGGGCAGTCTGCAGCACGCAGCAGGTACAGTACACGACATTTGACCCTACACACAGGCGGAACCCTTTTCTTTTTAATTTATTTTTGTAGAGAGAGGGTCTCACGTTATTGCCCAGGTTGATCTCAAATTCCTGGCCTCAACCAATCCTCTTACTTCAGCTTCTGAAAGTGCTGGAATTATAGGAGTGAGCCATCACGATCAGGGCCCCCTTTCCTGAAGCACATAGTAGGTACTCAGTGCAAGCCTCGCCCACCCACAGCAGCCAGCCCATCCAGGGTGCCTTTTGCAGCCAGCCTGGGCTGTGGGAGGGTTTAACTGCTGGGATCCTTCTTCCTTCTCTCCCCTTGACACCCCTTCCACAGATGCCTCGGATCCTATCTGGAAATTGGTGATGTTAGAATTAATAACACACTCGTGACGCATGGTGCAATGCAATGCACAGTCAGAGGGCCTGACTGTCAAGGGCAGCCCTGCTAGTTAGTTCCTGGCTTTCTTCTGCAACCTCTCTGAACTCCAGTAACCTTATCTTTCTTTCTCTCTCTCTTCCTCCCTCCTCCTTTCCTTTCCCCTTTCCTTTCCTTTGACAGTCTCACTCTGTCACCCAGGCTGGAGTACACTAGCATGAACCTGGCTCACTATAACCTCCGCCTCCTGGGTTCAAGTGATTGTCCTGCCTTAGCCTTCCAAGTACCTGGGAATGTAGGTGCCTGCCACCATGCCTGGCTAATTTTTGTATTTTTAGTTGAGACGGGGTTTTGCCATGTTGGTCAGGCTGGTCTCAAACTCCTGACTTCAGGCAATCCACCAGCCTCAGCCTGCCAAATTGCTGGGATTACAAGTGTAAGCCACTGTGCCCAGCCCAGTAACCTTATCTTTTTTTCTTTTCTTTTCTTTTTTTTTTTTTTTTTTTTGAGATTGAGTCTCACTCTGTTGTCCCGGCTAGAGTACACTGATGTGATCTTGGCTCACTGCAACCTCCACCTCCTGGGTTCAAGTGATTCTCATGCCTCAGCCTCCTGAGTAGCTGGGATTACAGGCACCTGCCACCACCCCCAGCTAATTTTTGTATTTTCAGTAGAAACAGGGTTTCACTATGTTGGCCAGGCTGGTCTCAAACTCCAAACTCCCACCCGTGTCGGCCTCCCAAAGCGCTGGGATTACAGGCACGAGACACCGCGCCTGGCCATAATACAATATTTTATGCCGGCAATCCAAATGTGATATATTTTGGTTCTGTGTGATAAGGCACCAGCAGCTTTGAGGTCCCGTCCCAATAACTTCTCAAGCTCTCCAATATGATGAACTTTAAATGGGAAAAAACAAAAAACAAAACAATACAGAAAACCAATGTCCAATATTTACATGGCCTCACCAGTTACAGGGCACTTCCGTGTACATTAGATCCGTTTAATTGTCAGATGAACCTCAAAGAGGTTCAAAGTGTTCCCAGCACTTTGCGAGCCTGAGGGAGGCAGATCACCTGAGGTAAGGAATTTGAGACCAGCCTGACCAACATGGTGAAACTCCATTTCTACTAAACAAACAGAATTAGCGAGGTACGGTAGTATATGTCTGTAATCCCAACTACTTGGGAGGCTGACACAAGAGAATCGCTTGAACCTGGGAGGTGGAGGTTGGAATGAGCTGAGATCCTGCCATTGCACTCCAGTCTGGGCAACAGGAGTGAAACTTCAAACCTTCCTTTTCTTGGGGTTGCACGACTGTCCAGTGAGCGCATAGTGAGGGCAGTGCTGCTAACGCCTAAACAACACACCTGCATCAGCTAAAGCTTTGCTTTACCTTGGTGCAATGTTTAGAAAAATGAAAACCCACTTTTTCAAAAAAAAAAAAAAAGTGAAACTTCATCTCAAATAATAGTAATTTACTTTCATCATTATGAGTATTCTGTATTTGTCTATATATTTACCTTTACATAGTATACTTTCCATTTCTACTTGAATAACTTCCTTTAGTATTTCTTTCTTTTTTTTTTTTTTTTTTTTTTTTTTTTTTTTTTTTTTTTTTTTTTTGAGACAGTCTCACTCTGTCACCCAGGCTGGAGTGTAGTGGTGTGATCTTGGCTCACTGCAACCTCTGCCTCCTGGGTTCAAGCAATTCTCCCTGCTTCAGCCTCCTGAGTATTTGGGATTACAGGTGCCCGCTACCATACCCGGCTAATTTTTGTATTTTTTAGTAGAGATGGGATTTTGCCATTTGGCCAGGCTGGTCTTTGAACTCTTGACCTCAGGTGATCCAGCTATCTCGGCCTCTCAGAGTGCTGGGATTACAGGCGTGAGCCACTGAGCCTGACTGCTTTTGCATTTCTTGTAAGGTAATCTAGTGATGACAAACTCAGTTGTTGTTTGTCTGGCAAGATCTTTATCTCCTTCCCCCTTTCTCTTTTGTAGAGGTGGGGTCTTGCTATGTTGCCCAGGCTGAAGTGCAGTACCTATTCACAGGTGCAGTCATAGCCCCATACAGCC